>JAECUM010057730.1:0-30341 GCA_016617855.1 Megalonaias nervosa
ATATATATATATATATATATATATATATATAAACATTCTTGCAACTGTGTGCTGTTGATTCTAGATCAATGATGAATTTCTACTCATTTATAATTAGTGACGTATGTAAATAGCGATTAAAAGTATTAATAATCCCCGTTTTCTAAATTAATTTAATATGGTACAAAATTTAATCGCAATCCTTTCTGCTTTCCGTTCCCCCTCCCCTCTCATGCATAAGGGACAAAGTACGCAGAAATTTGGAGTGAGAGAAAAAAAGAACTTTGGCTGGATGAAAATCTTGAAACTGAACTTACACCAAGAAACCTACAAGAATGTGGTTCGTCGTATCGGTATGTGTACATTTTACCTGGAATTTATCTACAGTGTTTATATAATCAATGATATAAAGTTCCAATAGCCTGTCAACAATATACGGTAAATATCTTGGTTACAAGACACATGTACTGTAATGTATTTTAAATCTTTATTGTTGTTTTTTGTTGTTGTTTTGTAAACCTATTATAATGTTGTAAAAATCGATTATTGTTAATTAAGTATGAAAAGTTCAAAGGCCGCCTCTCTCTCTCTCTCTCTCTCTCTCTCTCTCTCTGGACCATCTATGAAAAGACGAGCAGGATTTTCGTTTGTGTCATACGATGTTGTCTCTGGACCTATAAATGATGGTAAAAGTTAAGTCAAACCGGACACACACACACACACACACACACACACACAGAAATAGAGAGAATTTTATATAATGTTAATTAAATCAAAATAATGACTTAGATCAACTAAAAAATATTAAATATTTTAATTATATCTTGTTGATTCGTCATTTCGCTTAGTTTCTACGACACAATTATTTCCATGCGCCAATACCTGAATGGCTGAGCGTTCAGTGTTTGTAGTGCTCAACCTTCTACATTAAAACCATCTTTCATATTTAAATCATAAGTGTGTTTAATATTGATTTAGTCAATGTGAATAACAGTAGAAACTCCAACAAGAAAACAATCAACTTATCAATATGCAAAGGCGATTGCAAATAGCAACAAAATTCGCAGAACTACATTTTGTAGCAGACACGCTAGGCAGGGATGTGTGGAGTTCATTCAATACACAGTTGCTTGTAGTCAATCTTAACTCCGTTCAAAGGGCAAATATGTGTATTTCTATGTGATATGAATAAAATATATGTATAGTATGTACGCTGTATCAACGAGATACCACTCGTTGTATATTTTGTTTTCATTAAAAGGAAAAAAGGAAACTCAGCAAGCCTCGTTTCCTTTTAATGAAAAATGTATACATCTCTAGGTATATCACTGATACAGCGTACATACTATATCTATCTATCTATCTATCTATCTATCTATCTATCTATCCACTTACTCGAATCTGAACCAACTGTTATCTCGAAGTCGCAGTTAATCTCATCGCTATCATCCTGGAGTCCGCAGTTCTCCAGCCCATCACACCACAAGCCCACGGATATACAGATTCCTTTCCTTGCACAACTCATATAATGATGGCCACATTGACCTGGTGTTTCTGAGAAGAAATAAAAAATGGCATAAATGAATATCTGTTTTGTATAAATTTTGATCAAGGATTAATAGGTCTTTTATACGAAATGATACAAGTAAAATTCTGATGACTAATTTAGCAATATTTGCTATAAAAGCCTTCAAGATTAGAGTGACCGTTTTATCAATGACTCCTGCTACAAAAGATTTTAGATCAATATCAAAAACTTGCTCCATGCAGGTTCTAGGGTTCCCCTTAAATTCGTTTGTGTGATTACTATGTAATATATACTTGTATCTCATCCAATGCGAAAAATGCAATAATGATCACTTTCATGTATATCACTTCCAATAGATATGATGTTCTTTTGTTATGCATTAAAACATCTTCTAGTACCGCATGATCTATGGATATGTATCATGGGCCAATGACCTGTATTACAAATAAACACTATTATTTTCAAGGATTTTTTTTTTCTTCTGCAATTAAGTTTGCATCTTTAACACAAACATTTGCTCTTCACTTAAACGTGTTTCATTCAAAACAAAGAAATTGTTCATGCTGGTAAATTCCTCAGCCTGTGAATAGGTAAGAAAACATTATTTCCTTCCCCCAAAAGAATGATGACGAAATGTCCGAACTTTACTTTGCCATGATATTCAAATGCAACGATGCATTTGTGGGATATCAACGTTACTTATTGAAAAGCGACGTGGCGAATATCCAACTCTTCGAAAGTCCATTTACCATTGCTAAAGTTCTCTGCCAAGAAAGTACGAGTCAGTGATATGTAAGTACTTCTCTGAATGTGATCGACAGTTTGGATGACTGAGCTGTATATTTCGTAGTCTTCACCAGACACTGCATTCGGACTTCATGACTATATGAAGATCGAGTTTAAAATATAGAATAAAACGTTTTAATGTTCCTAACACCTTATTCTTGTTACAGTTGACACTATTCTTTTCTGTAGAATTAGTTCTGAGACAATAATCAATCTTATCTTTGCAAATCACGAAGGACATACACTGTTAAATGAAAATTCCGAATACAAATCTGACAAAAAATAGTTCCATTTATATTACCATGTTGATTTTCATTCAGTTAACTTTTGCTTATCAAAATTTATATAAAGAAAAATTACCTCGTTCTTGTGTAGTTTGAGATAAAATCCAAACAGGCTGACAAGCTTGCTCGATCGCGTAAATTATTGGTGACTCGAGCTAATGTCTATCCAATATGTTGCTTAGAATATAAGAACCAAGATACGTGACTTATTCAGCGGGCGCTAAGCCTAGTGACATTAGAAGTGTTATATTAAAAGCAAAATTACCGATGAATGAAGTGAATAATATTTTAAAGCCACTGTAGGCCATTGTGGGTGTTCCGCTGTAGTCAAGCTTCAATCTATTTGTCGATGACATGAGATCCTTGATCACTTGACCGCCACCCGCGTAGTAATAATCATATACACCAAAGAGTCCCTGATCGGGTGTAAGTCGAACAGCACTGCCATCTGGCTTGTAGTCATATATGTGCAGCCTGGAAAGTAAAGTGGTTTGCTATGTTTGTGTACAAGATTTTTGGTCATACATTTTTGGGTGAGTACTAATCAAGAATCTAATTATAATTATAATTAATTACAAACCTGTTTTTAATTCCCAATATGGTCACATGTAGATGGTATTTGCCACATTTTGTTTCATTTACTCAAATCAAAGATGAGCGATATGCTTTTGTAATTATTTAGGCTCAGCGATATTTTTCGGTATGTACATCGTTTTACATGTATCATCGAAGTCCATCTAATCACAGGCTATTGTACGTGTCCGTCAAGTAGTAATAGATATAAATATGAGTGTATTCGTGTGGATATCTTGTTTATACTTTCAAATAAATGCGTTACAATGACTTCAAAACATCTTGTACAATGTAATAGTCAGGCTATATACAAAGACGAGATACTGACGGATATCGTGGGATCTTGCGAAATGGTAATGATATTACATTTTATATTGGGTCAAATACAGTGATACCCATTCAAGCTTCATACAGTTTGCAAGCCCGAATTCTTTGCTGAGGTACCGTTAAAGCGAGACAAACGTAAGGCGCGAGTGACAGGTTTATTGCAAAATTAATATAAAGAATTCATCCAGTACATTTTTATAAATATGCAATAAAGCAGTTTATCCAATGATCTGATACTATGATAATCAGTGTTACATTTTATAAACACTATACATTAGTGTACAAATCAATTAAGATAATATTGTATTCATAGATATGAATTTCATTGGATGATGGCTCCGCTGCCTTGTGGATATCTTTGGGAGAAGGAAAGGCTACAGGAGTAAACCCAGACAGAAAATCCGGAGTGGAGCCCCTAAGGCGGCTGGGTGTCAACTACGACTTCCTTCCGGCAGCTCCTGCATCCAAACTGGTGCCAAATGTCATGCTCAGCATTCCTTTGGACCCCACCAGCAAGGACGAGAGGGGGATCCTGACGTCTGGGCAGCCCAGGATCTCCATACTACACGCCCAGGCTTGCGCCCTGGAGAGGCCACTCCAGCCTCGCCCTTGAGCGAGGAAACAACACGGAAGCTGGCAGTCTACGGGTTATAAGTCCCACCCGATTGGCGTAGGGAAGGGGCGCCACGGGTCAGCTTCGACGGTGGGAGGGATCATCGAATCCCACTGGCCGACTATCGCCCGCCTTAAGCCGGGCAGCCCCCGGTCAGTAAGGTGTTGGCCCGCCAACGTCTGCCTGCTTCAGTGGGTGCCTGGAGCTCAGTGTGTTGCTCAGCATGACAAGCAGACGGAAACTCCGCACCAGACAAAAGAAACAAGAAACCATTAAAGAAGACTCCAGCTCTTCGATTCGCAAGCTGGAACGTGCGCACCATGCGCACAGGCATCTCTGACGACCTCAGGGAGGTGGACGACACCAGGAAGACGGCCATCATCGACAGAGAGCTCTCCAGACTAAATGTCAGCATAGCTGCCCTCCAGGAAACCAGGTTTGCCTCCAGCGGTTCCCTCAGAGAGGAAAACTACACCTTCTTCTGGAAGGGCCGAGAACCTGAGGAGCCCCACCAGCACGGAGTTGGCTTTGCCATCAAAAACACCCTCCTGGCCTCGGTTGAGCCTCCCTCAGGGGGCACTGAACGTCTCTTGTCCATCCGCCTTGCCACTGCTGCAGGTCCTGTCAACATCCTCAGTGTCTATGCCCCCACCCTCACGTCTCCAGAAGACATAAAGGATCAGTTCTATGGGCAGCTGGACGAACAGATCAAGGGATGCCCTAAGGACGAGTTACTATTCCTCCTCGGCGACTTTAATGCTAGAGTTGGTGCTGACCACGAGTCATGGCCTACCTGCCTCGGACATCATGGCACTGGAAAGACCAATGAAAATGGTCAAAGACTGCTGGAGCTGTGCACCTATCATGACCTGTGCGTTACAAACACCTTCTTCAAGTGTAAGCCACAACACAAAGTGTCATGGAAACACCCCAGGTCTCATCGCTGGCACCAGCTCGACTTGGTCATCACCAGGCGCTCTGCCCTGAACAGCATCCTCTCTACCAGAAGCTACCACAGTGCAGACTGCGACTCCGACCACGCCCTCGTGTGCAGCAGGGTGCGCCTACAGTCACGAAGACTACACCGCTCCAAACCAAAAGGTCGCCCTCGCATCAACACTGCGCAGATGTCTATCCCCTCCAAGGTGGAGGAGTATGTGTCCGCCCTGGATCAGGCTCTCCAGGACCTGCCAGAGCACGATGCCACAGCCAAGTGGAACGCCATGAAGGATGCCATCTATAGCACAGCCATGTCCACGTTTGGCAAGAAAGAACGGCCCAGCCAGGACTGGTTCAACGCACACCTTTCAAGGATGGAACCAGTAATCGAGGACAAACGAGAAGCCTTCATAGCTTACAAAAAATGCCCCAATGAACGGACGCTTGCTGCCCTCAGAAGAGCCCGAAGCACCACCCAACGCATCGCTAGACAGTCCGCAAACGAGTACTGGCAGCAATTGTGTGAAGGAATCCAGCGCAGTGCCGAGTCAGGAAACATCCAAGGCATGTACAATGGCATCAAGAAGGCCCTAGGCCCTACAGTGAAAGGGGTTGCCCCCCTGAAATCTCTGACGGGAGAGAAGATCACAGACCGCGAGCAACAGATGACCAGATGGGTGGAGCACTACTCAGAGCTGTACTCCCGAGAAACGTCAGTCACCGATGTGGCCCTTAGCAACGTACAGGAACTTCCCACTATGGAGGAGCTCGACAAAGTGCCTACCTTAGAGGAGCTCAGCAAAGCCATCGACTCCCTCCCAAACGACAAAGCACCAGGTAGCGATAGCATCCCGCCAGAAGCCATCAAACGTGGGAAACCGACATTGCTACAGCCGCTGCATGAGCTACTCTGCCTCTGCTGGGAGGAAGGAGCAGTCCCCCAAGACATGCGCGACGCCACCATTGTGACCCTCTACAAAAACAAGGGAGACCACAATGACTGTAACAATTACAGAGGAATCTCGCTTCTCAGCATCGTTGGCAAAGTGTTTGCCCGCATCCTCCTAAACAGGCTTCAGCTGCTGACGGACCGCGTGTATCCGGAATCCCAGTGCGGCTTCAGAGCAGGAAGGTCGACAACAGACATGATCTTCTCCCTCCGACAACTCCAAGAGAAGAGAAGAGAGCAAGGTCAGCCACTCTACATGATGTTCATCGACCTCACCAAGGCCTTCGACCTGGTCAGCAGGAAGGGCCTATTTGAACTTCCTGGGAAGATCGGCTGCCCCCCAAAACTCCGTAGCATGATAATCTCCTTCCATACAAATATGAAGGGTACAGTACTGTATGATGGATCCTCCTCAGACTTCTTCCCCATTAACAGCGGCGTGAAGCAGGGCTGCGTGTTGGCACCAACCCTTTTCGGGATCTTCTTCTCCCTGCTCCTGTCCTACGCCTTCAGCACGTCCACTGATGGCGTATATCTGCACACCAGGTCCGACGGGAGGCTGTTCAACCTGGCACGACTGCGCTCGAAGACCAAAGTGAGGTCAGTACTCATCAGGGAGATGCTCTTTGCTGACGACGCGGCTCTTGTGACCCACACCGAGGATGCCCTCCAGAGACTGGGAGACCGTTTTGCTGATGCCTGCAAGCAGTTCGGGCTCACCATCAGCCTAAAAAAGACAAACGTCAGTGCTCAAGATGTCACCACTGTCCCCTCCATCAGAATCGACGGCGCCACCCTGGAAGTAGTCAACAACTTTATTTACCTAGGGTCAACCATCAGCAACACTCTTTCGCTTGATGTGGAGCTGGAGAGAAGGCTTGGAAAGGCAAACACCATCATGGCCCGACTAACAAAGAGGGTGTGGGAAAACAGCGCGCTGACAGTGCACACCAAGACTCAAGCCTACCAAGCCTGCGTTCTGAGCGCCCTCCTATATGGAAGTGAGATCTGGAGCACCTACATGAGGCAAGAGCGTCGACTCAACTCCTTCCATATACGGTGCCTACAACGCATCCTGAAAATCAGCTGGCAAGACCACGTCCCACACAGCGAGATCCTTCAGCGTGCAAGTATCCCAAGCATGTACTCCCTGCTGAGCAAACGCTGCCTTCGATGGCTGGGACACGTCCGACGCATGGAGGATGGGAGGCTGCCAAAGGACATCGTATATGGTCAGCTGGCCACTGGCACCAGAAGAGTCGGCCGCCCCTCACTCCGCTTCAAAGATGTGTGCAAGAGGGACATGAAGGCATGCGGCATTTCACCAGACAGCTGGGAAGTGCAGGCCGAGGACCGAGGCACCTGGAGATTCACGGTCAGCAAGGGCATAGCAGTCGTTGATGGGAGGAGAGTCCAGCAGGCAGCAGAGAAACGTGAGAGAAAGAAGAGCGCAGCAGCAACCCAAGCAACTCAGACTTCCCAGTACGTCTGCACCAACTGCAATAGGGACTGTCACTCGCGCATCGGCCTGCACAGCCACAACAGACGATGCCAAAACCCCAGAGACAGACAACACTCTAAGGGCGCTACTCACATGGTCTCCCGAGACTGAGCAGCCAATGATGATGATAAGATATGAATTTCATTACAGTTTAAAGAGTTTTACCTGAGGGATGTCATTACAGTTTGAAGTACTTTACCTGAGGGGTTCCATTACAATTTAAATTATTTTATCTGAGGGATTTCACAACAGTTTGAAGTGTTTTCCTGGGGTGATTTCATTACAGTTTGAAGTGTTTTACCTGAGGGATTTCTTTATAGTTTGGAGTGTTACACCTCTGGATTTCATCATAGTTTTATTTTTTTTACATTAGCGATTTCAAAATCTTCATGTTAATAGACGAAAAATGTTGCTATCTCAAAATTTTAATGTGTTGGTCGAAGATAATGTTACTTTGTTTCGTAAATTAAAATGTAATTGATATAAAATTGGAATTCACATTACCATAATGTCGTTGGATAACTTTTGTTTCCAACTTCCAAGTCCGTTCGAGAAAGTCACTATTATATCAACTTGACGAGTATTGACCAGAAGACTGGAAGGATTTTCCCTACAAATTTCACAGGCCAAAAATCATTCAAAATTGTTGTTAGTTTTTAATTATTTTTTTTTGGGGGGGGGGCGTTTTTGTTTTTGTTGTTGCTGTTGTTTTGACTTTTGTTTTGTTTTGTTTTGTTTTGGGTTTTTGGGGGTTTTAACGCCATTTCTCAGCACATTAAACTAAGCTACTGGCAAGCTTTCTCACATACACTCAATTGGCCGAGCCTGAGACTCCAACCCACGCGGAGTGAGGTGAGATGGCAGTGATCGATAAAGGCGAGCGCTTTAGGAGTCACGGTACTAATTCAGTTCCCATAGTAAACCTATGCAAACACCATGATATTAAAAATTCAATAACTTAAAATTTCTGAGTGCCCATGATCAAACCTATATTTATCAGTATAGATGAAACCTGGATGTCAGCTTCTGTGTAGAGGAAAGGACATAAGCCGCGGCATTTTCTGGACCTGCATGTGTTTGAAACATGTGCTTTCAATTCCGCACCAAAGAGTCAGATGCTAATTTTAGTAATGAGTTTTCCAAACTCAAGACTGTTAAAGGACTGGAATTCCATCAATAAAACAATGAATGACTTACAACTAGAATAAGCTCTCAAAAGATTTTTTTTTCCTAAAACATAACTTACATTATTAACCAGTCCTGGCCACCCAAACCCATATATACTCTATTAAATGTTTACCCATTTCCAGGCTGGTTCCCATTTTTCCATACCATTAGTGCCGTGTGTCCTTTAGACATCATTGATCAAAATTCCATCTGACAAACACAGCAGACCTTAAAATTATTATGTACAACAGTATACTTCTAAACAGTAATTATTTATGATTTTGTTATTAATTTTTAATTCATACTTCCAAGGCAGCATAAACATAAGTCAGATAAAATCAACAAGGATAACATTATATGCTAAATACATCAGCATCTTTTGGAGCAAGTTTCCTTTCATACGAATAAGTTCTTAAACAGCTTTACAATTGATTGTTATCATTTACTGAAATAAAACACTTAGGTTATTAATGTACGAACTTGAACTACATATATCAATATTGTCTACTGCAGTATAATTAATGCAATTTTGTAATTTTATATTTTTAAGAATAATACAAATCACATTAAATAAACATATCACTTAAAGTGAAACATATTTCTTTGCCAAATACTGCATGTTTGTCGGAGGTTAAGTCACGTGATTTGGTAGGCGGAGCGATCTATCGTCTGGCGTAAGGTCAATTTGAATAAGAGACACAATTTGAATGAGAGACCCCCTCATTCAAATTGTGTCATCGTTTTTATGGTAATATTCTTGATAAATGCTTGATTTTTGAGCAATCAAAATAGTGACATATATATATATATATATATATATATATATATATATATATATATATATATATATATATATATATATAATGTGAAGAAAGGGAACAGTGGACATAAGTACCCAGAGAGTAACAGGTACGAAACGTTTCTGCTTAAGATATTCAACCACATTATTAGTAGGGTCGGAGTTTAACAGATGGATTAAGTAATCCAAGTGTAATTCGATACGTCCTAAGAACACAGGAAGAACCTTGCAGATTAAACTTTCATTCAAAATGTCAGAATTTCAGACTAAACAACAAGTGACTGGTTGAAGCAAGATATGCCCATATTGAGGAAAGTTTCACGGGCCTGGATTTTAAATATAATATCGCTACTTAGTCAAATTGTAAAATGAGCTAAGATCGAATGCATCTGATGAATCTAAATGAAGCTGTTAAAGTTCTTTATTATCTCATGTTTGCATTCCGGAAATATTTATGAGCTGCAAAATAAAATCTATTGTCATAATACTTCTTTGTGTATTTGTTGCAGAAGTATCTCAAATAGCAGTTATATTGAATTATGGAATTAACTCACATATGGTGGAAATTTGTTTAAGACCTCCCTTAGGTAATTAATCCTTTTCACGAGCTGTCTGTGATACAGAAGCATTGCAACCTGATAATGTCGTGTTGATTTGATCGTGGGACGAATGAAAGTCAAGAGACATGTAGACGATCGATTAAAGCTTTAAACAGCTTTAAGTCATCTCTCCCATTTCTTTATGTCAAACATTGGGCAGACAATCCACTAAAGAGTACACAATTTTTAACACGATAGAGGCGTTAATGCAATAATCCGCTTTTAATGCCTCAAACTATTCATTATAAACGAATCCTACCGAGACTTATAGCGGTGGTATTATGAGCTATAGTTCCTAATTATATGCAATATTAGAACGATTATAGCCAACAGGTTACTCTTGGGAAGGTAAAACATATCTCTCGTGAAAGCAGATATTTCATGTTACATGTGGCTCTATCTCCCTTGGGTTCCATGCCCGCCCGAGTCAGAAATGCACTTAGCTCCCATTTTCTTTGTACGATTGAGCCGAATGGTGTGCCAAAAGTTAATAAAAAAAATGTTCTTAAAAAACACAACCAACTAAAGAAGCAACAGTCCCTTTGATGATTTCCCGACTGAATGATCACATTTTTAATTAATATGCTGGTTCGTCACCACTTAAAAGGGGCTAGTCGTCAATTTGTTTTAGGAAAGCCTAATAAGTTAAGCGTATCTCATAGCACACTAACAGGGGTAAGGGGGGCGGACGGTGCGGTTTCCACGAGCGCCAGAGGTCTTGGACGCCAAAATTACGGGCGCTAGAGGTCTTGGGGTACCAAAACCCCTTTGGGCCTTCATCGTCGCCCTCGGCGCCATTTACCTGTATCTCGACCCCATCTGTGAAAGCTTCATTGTCTTTATAAATATTTGCAAGTATGGTGATATAGAAAACTATAAAACTAAAGCTTACAAAAAGGAAAAGAACACTTAATAAAATGTGATACTTGAGAATTCTAATCAATAAATCCTACTGACATGGGATACTTGAAAATTCTAATCAATAATATCCTACTGGCTTCTGCTTTGGGATACTTAAAATTCTAATCAATAATTTCTAATGGCATCTGTAAAATTAAGTTTATCATGGAGACATATAATCATGCCATGGATCAACCAGATACTTTTTTTTTTAAATATATCTCTGTTTGTAATGATTTTACAGTTATAACATAATGATACGTGTACTGAACAGCCCACTCAATGACTCTAGGTTAAGACTGGGTACAAATCAATTCATACATAACAAGGTTGCAAATTTGATAAAGTTACTTATAACATCGTACTATCAAACGAAAATGTGTTATGCTTCAAAGTGAAGCAAATACTCTATTGTTACAATAACGATGCATAATAAACATATACTGTTATTGAGTCAAAATACAAAATTTGAACACTATATGTACTAAGTCAGGTAAAAGTCTCCAAAACTTAGCTATTGTGAGAGCTTATATAGGCTAGATCTATAACTAATAAGGTAAAATTAAGTTTCAAAGTTTAAATGTGAGATTGAATATCTGACATTCTTAACTCTTTCAAACTTCGACTACTGTCTCTTAGCATGACATTTTTGTAATAAGGAAACTACTCCTAAGTTAGAAAGGATACAGGTACAATCTGTCTGTGATGATACAGGTACAATCTATCTGTGATGATACAGGTACAATCTATCTGTGATGATACAGGTACAATCTGTCTGTGATGTTACAGGTACAATCTATCTGTGATGATACAGGTACAATCTGTCTGTGATGATACAGGTACAATCTGTCTGTGATGATACAGGTACAATCTATCTGTGATGATACAGGTACAATCTGTCTGTGATGATACAGGTACAATCTATCTGTGATGATACAGGTACAATCTATCTGTGATGATACAGGTACAATCTGTCTGTGATGTTACAGGTACAATCTATCTGTGATGATACAGGTACAATCTATCTGTGATGATACAGGTACAATCTATCTGTGATGATACAGGTACAATCTGTCTGTGATGATACAGGTACAATCTATCTGTGATGATACAGGTACAATCTGTCTGTGATGATACAGGTACAATCTATCTGTGATGATACAGGTACAATCTATCTGTGATGATACAGGTACAATCTATCTGTGATGATACAGGTACAGTCTATATGTGATGACTTCTACAGATGCTAAGCTAAATTGATTATTGCAGGATTACAAACAAGTAGTATGCATTCGGAATTTCTGGAATATAGTCAAATTTAATACTACTATAACTAGGATAGGTGATATTTTTATTTACGTCTCCATTTATAGTTTTGTTCGATTTTAGTGATTTTTTTTATTGATCACAGGGAGTTGGTGTGCGGAAAATATTTCTCAAATCGAGTAATTACCCATTTTCTACGTCATAACGTACGGCATTCACGAGACTTCATGGCAACATGGATTAGTTTTGTACAATGGACCCTCTCTAGTTTCTTAAGATACGGAATTAAAGAGATATTATAATGTACAAGTGTTTTATAATTTGAGAGAGGAAAAATTCTTTGCGTTATATGTTTGGGTCGCGTCTTGTGGTACATAGCATAAAGTACCAATATTCGGCTTGGAAAAGACTTAATGATGAGTCATAGAAATGTGAAAAAAAATAAACCATGCAAGCCTGCGATTACACTTTCGTAATGTGTGGTCATTAGGTGACTTGCTTTATAGTGAGACCCTTTGTGTTTAACACTACAACATATCTTTTAACCGCATAGACGAAGCCCTCGCGTAATATTAATGAATAAATGATTGTATCAAATATTCCAGTTTCAGTACTCTTTATTGCATAATACGCTAAAAGTTTCTGGATCAGTCCGAATTGATATTTTAAACATCATTTTGAACATCACAGGACTCGTCCTTTTGTGAAGTCAAACAACGAACCGAAATGGTGAAAATGGCGAAATAAAAAGTAATTTGAAAATTTTTACTCATGACTTGTGGCGGAATAGTAAATATTGAATTTAAAAGAAAAAATGTCGCTACGTACATGAAAATCATCACCTGAAAATAATTCACGTAGTTTTAGTTATCACTTAACAATTCAAATAAATCAAATGATGATTTACAGTATGCACATGTGTACAGAACATATTTAACTTAATTTTAATTTAAGGATGTCACGTGAATGCTGTGCGACAGTTTCGAAGAGTATGCGGTGTATGTAGGAAATATTAACACTGCTTAGTATAACTCTGCTCATGCTCATGAGTTAACACGATACAAATGTAAAGATATTAGATGTTGAACTTGCATTGTTGACAAATTGCGATATGTTTCTAATAACCGAGAGTGCAGTAGGAAGAAGTGTAAGCAAGATACCACATAGATATTCTGAAACAAATAATAAATTCCACATGGACAAACATGTCAAGATAAAAGTGATAGTAGGTATGAAATTTCAATGTCATTCATTACGTATCTAGATACTAAGAACCTCTAAAAGTGGATCATATTCCGGTATGGGTGGATCATATTCCGGTATGGGTTGATAATGTTCCAGTATGGGTTGATAATATTCCAGTATGGGCGCATCATATTCTGGATACTAATAGCATGTATGGATGGATTATATTCCGGTATGGTTGGATCGTCTTCCGGTATGAATGGATCATATTTTGGATGTATCTACATACTAACAACATCTATGGGTGGATCATATGTATGAATAAAAGTTTTGAATACCTTAATGTTGGTGATTCATTACTACAAATAGATAAATCTATTTTATAAGGGAGCTAATTCATGGTGGGATCATATTCCTGTATTGTTGGATCATATTCCGGTATGGTTGGACATATTTCTCTGTGGGTGGATCATATTCTGGATGTATTTAGATACTCACAACATCTATGGGTGGATCATATTCTGAAGGTAACTAGATATGAATAACATCTAAAAGTGAATCATTTTCCGATATGGTTGGATCATATTCTGGTTGTATCTAAATAATAATAACATCTATGGATGTATCATATTCCTGTATGGATGAATCATATTCTGGATGTATCTAAATAATAAAAACATCTATGGGTGTATCATATTTCTGTATGGATGAATCATATTCTGGATGTATCTAAATACTAACAACTATGGGTGGATCATAATCTGGTAAGGGTGGATCATATTCTGGATGTAACTAGATACTAAAAATCTCTAAAGTGGATCATATTCCGGTATGGTTGGATCATATTCCCGTGGATCATATTCTGGATGTATCTAGATATTAATAACATCTATGGATGGATCATATTCCGGATAGAAAAGAATGAAAAGGCTTTATAGCGAAAATTAGATATCTCCCTTGCAAAACACGTTAATAAATAAAGAAACTGAACATTTTTAAAATTGAAAATGTTTAATTTTCACAAATATGGTAGGGTAACAAAGTTTTGCACAAAAGATTTTTATGAAAAAGGTACCCTTATGATCATCGATAAATAGTTGCACGTGACGATTGCTCTACCCCTATGATGAATTAAAAATACGTATGGATTGTTAAAAACATTTTAAGATTATGCGTCATTAATAAGGAAAATTCCTCAAACTTGGAATGCTTTAGTTGGAAATGAAAAGGTAACAATTTAATAATATCAGGAACGTTTTGTAGCAAGTTGTGATGTATATTTTCGATATGTCTTAATGAATAAGAAAGGATGTAGAACTTGTTTATGACATTCCTAAAGAATAAGAAAACAAAAGAAAGCCTACACGAGAAATGGAATAGAGAGGCTGATATTATACATTTAGATAAAAGAATTTATTATTTTGCCCTACTTTCTCGCATTGATGGTATGAAAATGATGGGTTTTCAATTTCAAATATTGCATAAAATTTTGTGGGCAAATTCCTTTTTTGCTCAAAGACAGAGAAATGGATAATGATAAATGTAATTTTTGTAAATTAGAGGAGTCAATTATGCATGTATTATCTTAATGTAGAAAAGACAGACTGACATGTACACATATTTTGATACATAGTTGATAAGAATCTTACTGATCAAAACTTCACATAATGTGTATCCTTCTGCTGTAATATATTGTACCAAAAAGACATCGATTTCATTTAGGTATCTCCGGCCGAGTCATACCAAAGACTTACAAAAATGGTACTAACAGCTGACTCGCTTGGCGCTCAGCATTAAGAGGTTAGTGTTAGGACTGGTCGGCTTGGTGTCAGGATAATGTGACTGCGTGGGACATGATGCTACATGTCTGCGGCATGATGCGCCAGTGCTAGACATCACTATAAAGGCCACACTGCAGACATCGTAGCGATATGACTGAAAAATTGTTAAAGCTACGTTCAAAATCCAACACACACACACACACACACACACACACACACACACACACACACACATTTAGGTACTTGATACGTCACACCTATTGTATCCTTCTGCTGTAATATATTGTATCAAAAAGACATCGATTTTATTTCGGTACTTGACCTGTCGCAAACATGTTTGTATAGCAATTTACACACACACACACACACATTCGCATATGCAAAAGTTTTGCACAAATTGTAACACACAGCTTTTTATGAATTTGTTTGTCTCAGTTTGAGTCAGGGTTTGTACATCCCCATATGTAACATACAGGATTGCCTATATTTATAAATTTTACACATATTTTAGCGTATTCGTATGTGTCAGTTTGTTTGTCTCTCCCTATACGTAAAACGTTTCTCTATTTTTTTTTTTCCTATTTCAAAAATTAAACTTAAAAAATTAAACTGAATTTAAATTGATAAAAAATGCAATAAATTATTTAGACACAGATTTTTTAAAAACAAATTGAAGAACAACTTTCTTGATAAACAGAGGAAAACTCTCAAGACAAGCTTATAGCTGAAATATATGCAAACAAAAATATTTTAATGCCAAAAAGATCAAAGACAATTTTTGAGGATGACGTAGTATGTAAGTCAGCAAAAAAGCAAAACAATCTAATTAACCAAAGTTAGTTACTAACGCTTTTACTGTAAAACATATCCAAGTGGTTGATGTACGAAGTTTACCACAAGCTGAAAACAAATATGGTGATAGAATGAAACTACATAAGACACATACAGATACATTTTTACGGTAATAGAATGAGACTATATAAGACACATACAGATACATTGTTACGGTGATAGAATGAGATTGCACATGACACATACAGATACATTGTTACGGTGATAGAATGAGATTACACATGACACAGATACAGTGTTACGGTGATAGAATGAGACTACACGTGATACATATAGGTTCATTGTTACGGTGATAGAATGAGATTACACATGACACATACAGATTCATTGTTACGGTGATAGAATGAGACTACACATGATACATACAGATTCATTGTTACGGTGATAGAATGAGATTACACATGACACATACAGATTCATTGTTACGGTGATAGAATGAGATTACACATGACACATACAGATTCATTGTTACGGTGATAGAATGAGATTACACATGATACATACAGATACATTGTTACGGTGATAGAATGAGATTACACATGACACATACAGATTCATTGTTACGGTGATAGAATGAGATTACACATGACACATACAGATTCATTGTTACGGTGATAGAATGAGATTACACATGATACATACAGATTCATTGTTACGGTGATAGAATGAGATTACACATGATACATACAGATACATTGTTACGGTGATAGAATGAGATTACACATGACACATACAGATTCATTGTTACGGTGATAGAATGAGATTACACATGATACATACAGATTCATTGTTACGGTGATAGAATGAGATTACACATGACACATACAGATTCATTGTTACGGTGATAGAATGAGATTACACATGATACATACAGATTCATTGTTACGGTGATAGAATGAGACTACACATGATATATATAGATACATTGTTACGGTGATAGAATGAGATTACACATGTTCATCGATTTTTTCTGTTTTCTGGATAGCTTTCTTTACTCTTGCACTGTATAAAAAGATTATTCAAGTTCATTCTCAAAGACTCATGCATAATTATTTTAATGTTTCAATGGCTGCAACCTCTCTCTCTCTCTCTCTCTCTCTCACACACACACACACACACACACACACACACACACACACATGCTCGTAACGTAGTCATAAATGAAATCATTCACCGATTGAACAACCATAGCCACTCACAAAAAACTGGACAACGTGTGTGCCATTGTTTTATGAGTTACCTTCTCATTATCTTCACCCTCTCAGAACATGATTTATTATGCCTTATCCTGTTTCTTGGATAACAAGAATCTGTGTATGTCATGAAAATATTATAGTCGTTTAACCTGAAATGATCATTAATGTTGCAAGGTATGCGCGTGACAAAATTATATGTTGAATTAAAACATTTAACTCCTCGTTGTGATGGTCATAAGCTATGTATTTGTGCTGCTATACTAGAATTAGAAGTATTTTGTACATTATCTAAATCTAAGGGCGAGACAGATTTTTGCTCACTAAGTCAAAGTCCCAAATGGTCAAAACTTATTCGAAAGAGCCTGAGAGCAATTTTTTTAGGTGAATGCTCAATGACGTAGGGGTAAAATTATGTATGTCAAATGACAAAAATCCCATCAAAAGAGGCAGAATCCACCGATATTCGAGTATTTGTTTTAATTTTTTTTTTAAAACAAATTCTGATCATCTTTACGACGTTATTGAATACTATAACATTAAAACAAGCTGAATGATAAGATGTTTTTAGTATCGACCGACGGTGCAAAGGCATTGGACATTTTCCTGTAGGACTCGCGGTAAAAGTTTAGTTCACATAGTAAACATATGCAAACACCATGATATTACAAATTCAATAACTTTATATTTCTGAGTCCTCATGATAAAATCTATATTTATCAATATAGATGCATCCTGGATGACAGCTTCTCTGTAGAGAAAAGGATATAAACCACGGCATTTTCTGGACCTATGTGTGTTTGAAACGTGTGCTTTCAATTCCGCACCAAACAGTCAGGTGCTAATTTCAGTAATTTATTTTTTGTCTTGTGCAGTGCATGCCCATCCATTTAATAGCGTCATCATCATCAAGGTGCAGAGCTTGCAATCCACCAGGGAAATTTGTCAGTGGACAGCTGTTCACAATGTGTGACATGGTCTGTAGAGCTCCACAGCTACAGGAAGAGTCAGTAGCCTGGTCCCATTAGAGAAGGTTGACCGCACAACGACCCTGTCCTGTCCGGAAACGGTTCAGCGTGGTCCACATATGTCGTGGAAGGTTGAATCCAGGAGGGCAGACAGATGGCTCAGCTACGAGGGAGCGGTTTACAGCATCTGTTGAAGACCACTCATTACTCCATGCCGAAATAGCTGTCATATCATCCGACAACGGACCTAACCAGATTGGATGTCTCAAAACCAAGCGCACTGTTGGATGTGAAGTGATGTCTATGTACAGTGGAAGTTTCTCACTGGCATAAACCTTAGCCAGCAGTTTTGTGGTTGCTTCCTGGCAATGTGGAGGAGGAATGTTGCTGAGTACCGGCAGCCATGGTAAAGGAGTAGGACGTAGTGTTCCAGAGATTATGCGTATCGTTGTGTTCAGCTGGACATTAATTAGCCTGGTATGGGACGATCGAGCCCAGACAGGAGCGCAACACTCGGCTGTAGAGTAACAGACGGCCAGTGCTGATGTCTTGAGTGCCTGAGAACTAGCGCCCCAATTTGAGCCAGCCAGTTTGCGGAGTAGGTTGTTTCGAATGCTCAGTTTTGCTGCAGTTTTCTTCAGGTTGTTGTAGAATGTCATTATCTGTCCAAAGTCACACCAAGGTATGTTGATGTAGGGTCGTGTTTTATGTGCTGCCAATTGAGGAGGAGGCAAATTTCACTGCTTGCATTTGCGTTGTTAAGGTGGAAGACGCTGGAGACTGTCTTTGTTGTGCTTGTCTAAAGGCGCCATTTCTTGAAGACGTCCGCCATTTCCTCCATGTCCTTGTTCATTACCTGCTCAAGCTCAGTAAACGAGCGACTTTGGGTCCCGGGAACAATGTCATCTGCATACATGAACTTGTGCCACAGTGTTTCAGGCAAGTCGTTGATATAAAAATTGAACAGACTTGGCGAAAGAACAGACCCCTGTGGGAATCCATTAGTCTGACGTCTCCTCGAGCTGCTGCTGTCTCGGATGTGCACTCTGAAGCGCACGTCGCGAAGGAACAGTTCGATAGTCTCAACTATCCAGCAAGGTAATACTCTGGAAGTTTTCAACAACAGCCCTGATTGCCAGACTGTGTCATATGCCGCTGTTAGATCAAGGAAATCAACTCCAGTTTTAAGGTTCGTCTGAAAACCGTTTTCAACAAACGTAGTTAGGGCAATTACTTGATCGCAAGCCTGCCTGCTCAACAGTTATGATGTTCTCCAAGTCCGGACCGATTGTTTTGAAGAATCAAGCCCTCCAGTACTTTAAAATAAACTGAAAGCAAAGAGATTGGCCGGTAGCTCGTCGCATTATGCTTAGGGATCGCAATATGCTTTGTCTTGCGCCACAAAGTCGGCATGCACTTTTCACTAAAAACCCGGTTGTATAAAGCGGAGAGCCATATCTTTGCAATCGGGTCAAGATGCTTCAGGAACTCAGGCAAGCTATTATTATATCCTGCTGCTTTGCCTGATTTGTTGCTGCGTATCACCTTTTCAAGCTCTGTTGTTGTAAATGCCCCTGGAGTATTTTGATTTTTCGTCTGACTTCCGACGGCAGTATTGTCGATACTCATCTCGTACTTGACGTCGGTACTGTTTCTCGAGGGGTGCTTTTGCCACTAGCTAGTGGCTAGCAACAGCATTTCGTTTGACAACAGGCTGGACTTGAACTGGTGGTTGCTGACCTGTGCCAAGTTGGCGAATCAAGCTGCAGCAATTCCGGCTGGAGCGCGTTAAGCTGAATGACACTGTAGTTTCCTCACAGCGAGTACGTCTGGCAGTGTCTAGGGATTTAATCAGATGATCTGCTATGTCTGTTATTTCAGTAATGAGTGTTCCAAGTAAAGATTGTTAAATGACTAATATTCCATCAATAAAACAATGTCTCTACTTTTTCAGTTACAACTAGGATAAAATCTCAAAAGATTCTTTTTACTAAACTCTTAACTTTTATTATCAACAAATCTTGGCCAGCCAAACTCATATATATATATACGACCGCTCCGGTGGCCTAGTGGTTAGAGCGTCCGCCTCGGATGCGGGAGGTCGTGGGTTCGATCCCCGGCCGAGTCATACCAAAGACTTACAAAAATGGTACTAACATGATGCTGCATGTCTGCAGCATGATGCCCCAGTGCTAGACATCACTATAAACTGCCACACTGCAGACATCGTAGCGATATGACTGAAAAATTGTTAAAGCTACGTTCAAAATCCAAATCACACACACACACACACACACACACACACACACACACACACACACACTCATATATACTCTAGTTTATCTTCGCCAATTTTCAGACTGGTTCCCATTTTTCCATACCATTAGTACGGTGTGTCCCGTAGTCTACTCGTCCATGAGAAAGCTTATGTGTCGGAGAAATGAAAAAATACATTCTGTCCAATGTTCAGGCTCTACAGATTCCTTTCTTGAGGGAACAAAGCTGCAAAGAACGATTAAACAAAAGAGACAAGCGCAATACACAAAACCTTGAATACTTTACAGTCTACATGACGTCTGCCCGTAGCTATTTGCATGAACAATGCAACAACAACAAAAATCAATGGATAAAAAGTTTGTATATCGCTTCTTGTTCCATGAGTCTGCACAGGCCGCCCACAAGGTGGAAAGTGACTAACAAAGGAATCTAATTGATGAGGCAAGTATATTGGTCAGTAATTTAAAGTAGATTGTTCACCTTACCATACTTTCAGTTTAGCATATTTTCTTTTCTATTTGTCTACTTTGGCTGTTGTTACGATTGATTTATATTTTTAAGGAAACTTCACTGTCAGGATCATATCAAAGATATTAAATACTGTTCTTTGTCAGTCGTTTAAACGAAATAAAAACATCAAGAGATTACTTTGTTCCTGATAAATTGTTGTGACTCTAGGGCTTAAACTATGTGACAGAAAGTAGCGAAACCAACTGGTTTAGTAAAATCAACAAATAATTTATTTTCTTAGAATACAAAGTGAAAATTCAAAAGACACAGTATTGTGAATTAATCCCAAAATAGTCCTACATTTTCTATTACAAGTCCAAAAATATAGAATTTTCCGAATGAATTCCAACAGTCTCGAATATCCTGCTGTACCTAGAGAAATGAGTGTCCTGATGTACGACAGTGATATAATCCAGAATGTCTTTCAATGAGTTCTCAATAATTTCAAAGTAGTGTTTAAGTCAGAAAAAGTCAATGAGTATTTTGTAATTGGAAATAATGATTTAAATAATAATTCCTCTTAAACTGTATCTGAACATAACTATAAACTTTGATGACAGATTTCAAAAGACTGATATTAAACAGGAGCCAATAAGCGTTTACCATACTCCCTTTTATATACAGACTGTCAAATGATCTATGACGCAACAGAATGTTCTGGAAAACTAATAATTACCTATGTTATTACTATAATCGCTAATTTTATCAGCCAACCAGATGATGTCTTATATCCTTGCGTTTGGAGACCGAACAGTGTGGCTGAAGCGCATCCATGTGTGCCAAACGATTTTAATCACTTTCAGATTCTTTAAAGATACATTTCCATTGATTATTTCAAAGGTCACCAGAACATGACCAATAAGCGGTTGCTGTCCAGATCTTCACGTAGGATATCGTCGATATGATTTAATCAGATTGGATTTGGCATAGGAAGTGTATGTGTCCTCTGATCTTTCCCGACCTATGTAAGATATTCGAACAGTTCTTTTGGGGTGAGAGGTCATAGCGCATCCCCTATGGAAAACATGGTATTCGACCAAACTACAGGTCGGTAGCATAGTGTCGCTTTTCGAATGGGCTTGAAAAATTATAAGACCTTGTATCAAACCCTACCTGCCTGAAATCGATTAAAATGTAGCTATTTTCTCGGATATAATGACTGAAACATAGTTTGCAATTTTCAAAAGCCAATATATAAGCCAGTTATTCAGTATTTACGAACCGATTATACTCTGCGACGTATGCTTGTTTAGTCACGTGATTAACAAAATCTTGAGTCATGTAGTCGAATGCAATCAAAAGTTACCATCGGCCCTAACATACATTAAGTTGTTTGTATCACGTGATCGTTTGCCCTCTTACGGTCAAGAAAATGTAGGTAACCACGTACTTTGAATTACGTGACCAAGCAAAATGGCCGAAAAGCAGTCTTGTACAAGGTCCGTTTGTAATAACTAAATGTAAAATTAACCACAACAAAATAAAATATGAAACGTAGGTTAAAGATGTTAAAATTCTGTACAACGTATGCAAAATAACAGATAATGGTAAAATCTTCTTTAAAAAATTAAAATTTGATGTATAAATGTCATTCCCTTAAAACTCTTGGAATTGCTTGGGTGTTGCGTCCTCATACAGTTTCTTCAAGCAAGTCATGTGAAAACATTTGGGTCTCACTGGGTGGAAATCGACACGTTCCACCAGAACGTGTTCCACTGTCCGTGTAAACTGGTATGGTATGCATTCGGGCTGAGGTTCACCCTTCAAGAATGTATACACGAATCGCGTATTTTTCTTTATTCAGAGCACGATTAATTCAAAACAATATCATTAATTACTGTAGGATGTATATAAAGCTCTACATTTGCGAGTATTTATAACATATGCGTAATAAATAATTCATGCCGGACATTTCAACATATTGACTATGCTTCCGTGGTATTCTTCTGTTACCATTTTGAAGCTTTTGTCTATCATTTGATATTTTCTATGCAAAGGTACCAGATAAGTACTATATCGGGCTATAATATCAATGCCTGATTAAAATAAGAAATCACTCCGCTCAATGAGAGTGAGTAAGAAAACGTTGTACAAATGGTTGCTCCTCCAAGAAACAAGGTCACACTGGCCGTATTCATTTGCACAATCAAACCATTCTCCTGCAATGAATATACAAATGGTAGCCAAGCTTCTGGCAGTTGGCACCGGTATGTAATATGTATTTTACACTGGGGACAAGAGACAAGAATCTTGTCTAAAACATGCATGTTGTGGGTCACTTTAGGTTCATACAATAATGTTTTAGTGCGTTGGTTTAATATTCTGCTGGTGTAGTTCATCTAGTTTCTAGTGTTCTCCTCAATAAAATGTAACGATCTCAAGAACTACATGTCTATGAATTCTCAAGGTTATATTTGTTGTTGTTTTTATACATGCTTTTGAGACTGACTTAGGCATTGCAGTTCTGTTTGTGTTGCTTTTCTTTAGTTCTGTCAATTGCACATCGATCACCATTAAAAATGTACGCGTAAACTATACAAAGGATCGCCTGATATCCTGTAGCTTCTTATTTATTTTTTTTTATTTTTTTATTTTTTAGTGCACTGTAATCTATTCTATTTCATGCGAAGAAATCCCATAAATAAGATCTCATCCGTCTGGTATCTATTCTTTTATAAACAATACATTTTATGCAGCAATTGATTTACATTACCTTACATATTTACTTCGTGGTAATATTGAAATATATAGCTTATACTTACACATATCCCCCGAAAACTTACACACCTTACTAGGGATTTTAATTACAATATTACTTCATACCTCTCCAAACTTTCTTACCTATCCGGCTTTTTTCTGTCGAAAGAGATTTCCAGCGACAGGAAGTGAACCAGGAGCCTGCGCCCTGTCTCCGTGACGACATTCACCTGACAATTTAGGAATTCCTCAGACTTCAGGTCATCACTGAGAAAGCCGCCCTTTAGCTCCAAAATCAAGCTGTCATTTACATATACAGGCAAATGGGCCTTGTCGTAGTTGACCATATACCGCTTGGGGGTCAAGCAATATGTCGCATCTGAAAATAAAATTACCATTATATAAGTAAACATACTAAACAACTTAGGGGTTGAAGAAAGATATAGATTTCTATCGAAGAGATGGCTATTATCGACTGTGCGTGTTTCTCATGATTTTGCTTATCCAGTGGTCAACAGACGCTTTTTATGAAATTTTGTTCGACACTTCTGCTTTACAACTGCCAGATCTAGGTCTGTGCAGATCTCAGTTAGATCGGACTTATAAGCTAATATATACGGTAATGAATTGTTTCGGTTGTACAGAATCTTTCGGAAGGCTTAAACATTGCATACAACACGTATTCGAGACCAGTCTTCCTACAAGAATGTTTCTTTCTTTCGCTTTGGTAGACAATGCTACAGACTGCTATGATTGAAAACCTTATTCAAACTTTTCCTGATGTGCCCAGGTTCTCCTACGAATCACCCCTGTGCTTTATCTTCCGCTTCTTGCCTCCTTTTCACATTAAAAAAAAAAATCCGTTATGATATAACAGCAGAATATCATCTCTCATAATATTTCCAAATACTTAATTAATTTGGACTTCTCTTATCATTAAATTTCATGTTTTTCTCATTTAGAATATATCACTTTGAGTTAAATAAGTGTTTGTTTATAGTTTTGTTACTTTAATTCCTTCACATTTTTGCGCTGGTAAAGTGCATTCCTCTGTGATGTTTCCTTGTCAATTTGTGTAATATTCGATCGTCTTCTCTATATCATTTGTTTCAGATTATTTCTGAGCTTTTATTTCTTCATCTTCTAACTGATCCAGATTCGATTCTTAAAAAAATGTATTTTTTCATATCACCTTTACACTGATGTAAAAATTAACATGCCATTCTCCATGAAATAAACCTCAGAAAATATAATCTTACTAAGCAGAGAGAGAAAGAGAGAGACAGACAGGCAGAGAGAGAGAGAGAGAGAGAGAGAGAGAGAGAGAGAGAGAGAGAGAAAGTGAGAGTCAGACAGACAGAGTAAAAAACAGTTGATGCAAATTTTTGGGTATGGCTGGATATTATCGGAAATTTGCTTTTTCCATAATTGCTGAACCTCTGACCAATTTCATGAGTAAGAAAACCAAGTTTCATTGGTCTGAAAAATGTCAGGAGGCTTTTGATAAGTTAACAACCCCAAGTAAATTCTTTCAGCTACAAATTTCAGTCAATCATCTAAAATATCTGTTGATGCAGGTGACATTGAGATTGGTGGAGTATTGATTCAGGAACACAAAAATGGTGTAGATCATCCAGTGTGCAATTCGTTGTTACAAAATTAAACAAGATTGAATATTCAGATCATTATTACTTGTAAACATGTTTACTTCAGATTGGGCTCAAGGTACGATCTTGATTCTGACTTAGAAAGCTCCAAAAAGTAATTTTCCATTAAGTTGACAGAGTATTTCGAGAAAATGGTAATTGCAACCTAGGTCAAGTGCAGGGGTATATAAAGTGTCTACTTAAGGATTATTCATTCTTGCCTTAACATCCAAAGCAGAATCAGTCTTATTGTTTTGTTCAGTTTTTAATTTTGGTGGATTTATTTATTCAGATTATTGTTCAAAGTGCTCAAGGATATTTTGGATCATATTATTGTGATACATAAAAGACTCTTAGCACATCGCCACAATCCGAGCCATTGGCCCATTCAAAGACCATAGGCATATAAACACATTCAATATTGGAATTTATGTGGGACACGACTGGAATTTGATTGGAATTTTATACATTTGGATTTGTGATATAACTTTTAGGGTTATTTGGGATTTAATTTCACAATACTGTAAGTTATATAATTAGATGTTAATCATCATTACTTTACGCACTGACTTAAAATCCTACCGTTACACAACTGTTTGTAGGTGTGGGTGCTGGTCAGTAACATTATACTGGTCAGTAAGCGTGGGTTTTGGTTTGCATATATGGGTGTTGGTCAGTAGGTGTAGGCGTTGATCAGTCGATATGTTGTTAGTCAGTAACACTGTGTTTTAGTTAGTAGATGTGAGTGCTAGTCACTAAATTTATGTTCGTCAGTGGATTTGTGTGCTGGCGAGTAGATGTATGTGCTGGTTAGTTGATTTGGGTGCAGATCAATATCGCTGTGTATTGGTTAGTAAGCTGGTGAGTATGTGTGGGTGATGGTCAGTAAAAGTGTATGTTAATCCCATGGAAAGCTTCAGATTTACATTTTTTCTTAACCCCATACATTTGTCCTTTGACCCTACACCCTTGTTCCTCTTATTGACATTTTTAACAGTGCATTTCCCCTTGACCCTTTAACGGCACATAATGTTAATCCTCTGGACTAGTGTTAAATTCACGTTGACCCCATACTCCAATACGCGTAAGATGCTGGGCTAATTCACATTGATCCCTGCTACAATATCATACATACATACATGCATACATACATACATACATACATACTGCACAAGCAAGTGTTGTTTATTTAGATCATTGGCATAAAAATCACAAGGCATAAATACCAGACACTACTTTATTGCATTTTAAAACTGAGAACAGATTGGAATATGCCACATAGTATGATCTATTCTAAAAGGAGACTGTAATTATTTTCCACTATTGAATTTTAACACAACAACATATTGATTTTCTAAAATCAGCATTTGAATTTCACTGTAGTTTAATTTTCGGTCGTGCTTCTGAAGGAATGCTTTTATATAAAATAAAAGATCAAATAGATAGGCCATTTTAAGTTGGTTGGGTGTTGGTTATACCTTGATCCATAAGTTCGACGATTATTTTTCATGGCATTCCGCATTCGGCATACTCAAGGGTAAATCACGAATATCAATGAGTTTACTTATCTGATTGTGACCAGTGTCATCTGAGATGTTCGTTTGATTACATGTATTCAAAGCAAATCAATATAATCCTTAACGCATGCGTAAAGAGTCAAACAAGTCTATTCAATAAAGGTTTACAAACTACCTACTACAGAATTTGATTTAATTACCATACATTTTATAGTAAGCTATTTGGTCAAGGCGAGTAGCTTGGATGTTATGTTCAAGCATACCGACATGTACTTATTTCTCTCTCTCATATATATATATATATATATATATATATATATATATATATATATATATATATATATATATATATATGACCTGAAAAATGTCCTTTCAATATTTCACAATAAATCCACGCTTTTTTCACGTTAAGTATGTGCGCAATGTGAACAAGTAGGCAAATTGATCAGACATTCCAAATGAAATACGAAATTTTATTCGACGAAACAGTAATTCCAGATGACATATTAAAGGCATGTTTGTGTGGATGTAAGAAGGAGTGGGGATTCAAGTAAAATATGTCGTTTATTAAGAACAAAACAACACACACACACACACACACACACACACACACACACACACACAATAAAAAATGAAACAGGCTCTCAATCCTAACACAATGATGATAGACAGCCTGCATTTGACTTTGACACACAGTACTGGATGTGAAGATTTTGATTTTAACGTGGATAAATTATTCTGGCTATCTATTTAACAGTATCACTCTTAGCCACTTCTATTTGATTATCTAGCTCTAGACCTCGCTGTCTGGTGTTAAAGCTCGCTTTGCATTTTCATTTTATTTCAACTAGTGCTTCTTAAAGAGCACATGTAAATTAGAATCCCCTTGCGCCTAAAAGTACATTTCATTTTACTTTATTTTCCTTTTATTTTCCTGTTTTTATTTTATTTTTTATGACACGATGTTACAGTTACTACGATGTTTGAGGTTCCGCGCACCTCACATAAATCTTATTCTAAATCAGGCCTTTAATAACTAATTTCCTCTTTTGATTTTCTTTCTACGATAAATGTTATATTTGGCACATTACTATTAAAAGCAGTGTCGATTTAAGAACAGGTCCTTTCATTTAGGTAAATAGTTCGCTAACAATTTCCCCACTTTTTGTTCACTGTTTTGAAAATTGCAAAACATAATTTTCTTTCTTTCTCTCGGCACTTCGAAGTTTGAGAGCTATTATCCTGTAAGACTTTTTGACACACTGATGAAATATCGTGCTCTCAACGATATCTGGATGGTGTTTGCATGCAAACGAACAATTTTGGTCTCGGAACAATCCATCGGAAATGGAGTCCAATTTCGTGTGCTTCCTGTATGGATAAACCGGTTACTATAGAAACCTTTTTTCTAGGTGCCTGCAAAAGTTATCTTTCGGGAAATGGCTGCATTACGACTCGGCCGTGTATGACAAGCGAGACAAAAATGGTCTAATCTATGTTCACTTTCAGAATACAATCGATAATGCAGCAATTTGTTTCTGGAGTGACTTCAAAATAAAGGGAAAAACAACGAAAAGCAGGTACAAATGCGGAATACAGATTTTCTGTGTCGGAAAGGGATAGCCAGCCAATACTGAATACAGTCTCTATGCCAGAAAGGGATATGTGCATTATTGGATTTCATCAAGGACGCTTACACCCCATAGCACTTCTCCACTTGCAACCGTGTTTTCCCGTTTTTGTTTTTTGGGTTTTTTTGGGGGTGGGGGTGGGGGGTTGGGGGGTTGGGGGTTGGGATGTGTTTTGTTTTGCTTTGTTTGGGTTGTTGTTGTTGTTGTTGTTGTTGTTGTTTTACTCTTATAATCATAAAGTTCGTTTTATGTCAAGCTTAGGATACTGAATCTCGATTATCAGATATATTCAAACTTGTGTTAACTGTCCACTTTCTCGGAAGTGAGAAAAATGTCCTTTGCAGACAGGTGGTTCTTCATTAGGTGACTATCAAACCTGTGGTGAGGCGTCTTTTACTAAAATAGTTTGAATGATTGCCAGGGTCACATAATTCGAGTATGAATGTAGAAATAACAAAATAAAGTATCCAAATCCTCATAGATGAATTCTTAATCATTAAAATCTTCTGTTTAAAGATGTTACGTTCTGAAGTCAGTCGGATACGACCGCTCTGTGATGACACTTCAGTACCCTACCACAACGATATTCGCTGTAGAAATCCGCGCAGGAAATGTCAAAACGAAAATTAAAATATCTTCATTTCTGTATGAAAACCATCATTAATTTGTCAGAACACAAAATGAAATTACTTGTATGTAGGAGCTAAATTTGTTAAAAGCCACTATTCTAAACTATTGTAAAGTTTGTGAACTTCTTTATACCGATGTAGTAATTCAGTCGTTAATCACATTGGCACAGAATGGGGAAAAATCCGTGCAAGTCGACGGTTTTTGCTTTAAAATAAAGTATGCAATAAAAAGAAAATATTCATGATTTTAGTAGATATAAGGAAATTTTTCACGACTGAAATGGACAATTTTATATTGTGACTCGTGACGTTACAATGTTTCCACTTCACTCTTAAAATATTTTCTTAAATCCACACAAACAAGTGTAGGTGTCCTCGATATATTATTACCTGTATATTGAGGCAAAATGAAGTCATTTTGCAAGTTCTCGGCATTCCTAGTCAAGGCGGGAAGCACCAGGAGAATGAATACTGCAAAAAGTGGCCTACAGGAATAAAGGTCAGGTTTAGAAAGGTCTAATCTAAAAGAAGATATCACATACAAAAGGTACCCCACAGGAATAAAGGTCAGGATAAGCAGGGTCTATCTATCACAAGATATCACATATTTTTTAAAAAACATCTGATGCAAATTGGGAATGTACTTGGCAAAATATCTTAGAATGGTATGTCGACAGGAACATTTTTTTTTTTTTTGTACTTGAATGAACGGGGACATAATGTGGGTCATCATATTTCCCGTTGTAATTATTGGAGATAAAACGAACGTGTTGTACATGATGCAAACGCCACTGACGGCATATGCTTATAAAGTTATCACGTTGATATGTTTTGTAAAAAATATTAATACAGTAAATATACAAATTCAACTGTTTACAAAATAAAGATCGTGTGTAGGGAAAACGTAATATATGCAGCAGTCATACTTACATAGCCATAGATAAAGGAAAGTAAGCAGATTTATTGAAATCTCTTAAAGGTTCAAAGGGGGTCTAGGAACACCATATAACGATAGCGTAAACACGGGGGGTGGGGTGGGGGGATTTAATTGAATGAAATGTTCGGTATGAAGAACATTATTGTCCAGCTAGCTATAAAGGGTTAAAGCTAGTACAAAAAAGCGATAATACGTTGGATCAAGAGTGCACATTTCAAGGAATAGAGAAAAAAAATATTTGAAGTTGACACTCGAAAAATTCAGACACCAGTCATCCAAGAGGGGAAAACAAATATGTCGGATAAAAT
>JAECUM010057731.1:0-16972 GCA_016617855.1 Megalonaias nervosa
TATATATATATATATATATATATATATTGATTGATAGATTGAAGCAAGAAGTCGGTGCAAGTGGCTTATGATCGGTTCTTCAGTTCCTTGTAACAGGGCTTGCGTAAATGAATTCTGTGGATGTCACATGCAAAGTATTCGTAGAGGGTACCTAGGATCGAATCCGTGCTTGAATTGTGGTGTTTGGGTCAGAGGAGAAACGCAGTTATGTGTGCAGTGTGGTGGTAAAAAATACTGAGAGTTGAAACGATTTTATGATAAAAAAAATAACTAAGATGGTGTCGGTAATGACTCTCTCAGAAAAAGCGCCGAAGACTATCTCGCCAGATTTTCACCCCAACAACAAAATAATTTAGTCAAATAATATTATTATATAAATGGAGCAAAATGAATTTGTGAAGTATCCCATCATTAAAAATTATGAGGCATCTCAAGATGGTATCATCAGGAACTGTCGATTAAAAAATCAGTCGGTGTTGTTGATAATGCTGGTTATTTCAGATTTAGTGTTGGAAAAGAAAGATATTTATCTCATAAATTCATCTACGAATGTTTTCATGGATAGATCAAAGACGGACATGTGATCGATCACATCAATGACAGTAAACTTGATCATTCTTTATGTAATTTGCGAGCTATTAAGCAGAGTCAGAATTCTGCGTGTGGAGGTACTGAAAATATAGTAAATTTCCGAAAGTTGTTAAATCTGTGAACGCGGAGACTGGCGAAGAAATAATATTTCAATCAATGAATGCAGCTGGAAAATATTTTGATATTGTCACACCTTCAGTACAACGTGTCGCGGATAAAATATACAAATCGGCGTAATCAAAGATATATAACCAAAAATAATATTTCAGTATATCCCGATTGTATTAGATGCAGTCACTAACAAACCCGAATTTATTTTCAACTCGATTTTGAATTTTCTTATAGTTGTATGCAAAAACACTCCGAATGAAGGGAGATATCTCTGTCAAGCAACGATATCTCCGCTTGAGTAATTAAGCAGTTGCCCCGCTTGTAACTTCGTAATATTATCTTAATGCCGTGATTATTATTTTGCTATTTCTTCACTGCGTGTAATGCAGGTAAGTCATTTTTAGCTCTTACAGGTAAGAAAGTTTAACAGGAGTATATAATAGATCTGCATGTACATTAACTTCCGAATAACATCCTGCAGAAATATATATGCGTTTATTAAATGCAGATAATTAATACAGTGTGTTTTAAAAATTTAAATAAATCCACACTGCAGTTTACAGCAGTTGTGATTTATTCAGTATACTGATCACTTGTAGGAACTGCCCTTTAGGTAACTTCAGTATAAGTCACGCACCGCTTGCGTGTGCACAATCCAGGTAAGTTTTTTTTTAGATGTTTCAGATAAGATATACAGACCTACATGTATTTTTAACTCCTGGATGACATCCTGCAGAAATGTATGCGCGATTATTAAATGCAGGTATTTTAGACAGTATATTTTAAAAAATGTTTTAGAAATTGAAATAAATCCACACTGCAGTTTACAATAATTGCGATTTATTCAGTATACTGATCGCATGTAGGCTGCCTGTTTATCTAGCATAGGTAACTTCATAATAATTTCTGAAACATATATTTCTAAGGACGGGTCCGTGGCGCAGTGTTAAAGTGGCGGATTCTCATATTCAAGGTCTAGAGTTCTATCCCATGACTGACACATTGTCGATGGAGATCGAGAATAACAGTTTTTCATAATAAGTGGGGGCTCCAGCCCCAAGGGATGTTATGTACACCCCATCACCACGCCAAACGCGTGGTAAGTGCTGATTTTCACTCACCCCGGGGTTTGATTGGGGGTACATGAAACTGGAGCCCCCAAAATAAACAGTAGCGTGATGCTGCTCTCATTCTCACTGAAGGGCGCCCACACAAAGACATTCAGAAAGAATGCCGCCAGAAAGAAAATCTTGAAGGGTGCACCCATACAAACCGTAAGAAAGGTATCAATGAAGGAACTCTTCATGGAACAGCAAATACTGGCAAATGAATAAATGACAAGACCTCGTGGAATGATAACCGCTTATCATTGCTACTGTTTATTTTTATTTAGAAATATTATTTTTATTCTGATTCTGATTCTGATTTATTTTTATATTTTTATTCGGATTCTGATGCTGATTCAGAAATATTATTATTCTGATTCTCATTCAGATTTATTTTTATTTTTATTCTCAATCAGATTCAGATTTAGATTTATTTTTATTTTTATTCTGATTCAGATTCAGATTTATTCAAAAATATTATTATTCTGATTCTGATTCAAAAATATTATTATTCTGATTCTGATTCTGATTCTGATTCTGATTTATTTTTATTTTATTCTGATTCAGATTCAGATTTATTTTTATTTTTATTCTGATTCAGATTCAGATTTATTCAGAAATATTATTATTCTGATACAGATTCGGATTTTTTAAAATTTTTATTCTGATTCTGATCCTGATTTATTTTAATTTTAACAAATATTTATTATATAATGAATTCCGAAAATATTCATGCAATCATTTCTGAGATTAAAAATTAAATGATGAGGATATAGAATTATCTGAACAAATGGACCCTGAAAAAAATTATAAATGATTTTGAAGTGCTACAGGAACGGAAATATGGTGGGAGGTATACACTAGCAGCTGAATATAGATTCATTAAGTTACTTCAACAGGACGAAAATTTGTTTCACTCGCTAACGCGACTGAGAAAGATAAATCAGAGTTATCACGCGAATACGAAACAAAAAAGACTATGACTTCACGTGTGCGACAATGAAAAAATGTATGTGTGATTGTAAAGTCACTGACGAAGTCACTGACCAAGTCACTGACGAATGTCAAGAAGGATTATGAAAGTGGCTCAGATTCATATTATAATATTTATTTTTATTCTGATTTTTTATATATTTTTATCTAAAGAGATTTTTGTTAATTTGAGTACCATTTACCCCATCAAATTATGAAATCTGGTCAACAATCATCATTTTGAATACCACTTACCCCATCAAATTGTGGAATCTGGACGATAATTATGATTTTGAATACCATTTACCCCATCAAAATTATGGAATCTGGACAATAATCAGCAAAAATAAAATTTGTATTATAATAATATTTATTGTTGTTGTTGGTCAGTAAAAAATAATATTTTATTGTTTCAGCGTGATTTTATCACCAAAAACATAATCTGAGTACCATTTACCCCATCAATTTTCAGAGCTTAGTTTGATTTTGATTTTTAATCGGGTATTTACCCCCATCGATTTTCAGAGTTTAGTCTGATTTTCAGTAAAAAAATAAAATTTCATTATAATGTTTATTCTGATTCTGTTTCATATTATAATATTTATTTTGATTCAGATTCGGATTATAATATTTATTTTTATTCTGTATCAGATTCAGACTATAATATTTATTCTGATAATAATATTTATGCAGAATCAGATCCTAATATTTATTCTGATTCAGATTTTAATATTTATTCTGATTCAGGTTATAATATTTATTCTGATTCAGGTTATAATATTTAGTCTGATTCAGATTATAATATTTATTGTGATAATAATATTTATTCTGATTCCGATTCCGATATTGATTATGATATTTATTCTGATAATAATATTTATGCAGAATCAGATTATAATATTTATTGTGATAATAATATTTATTCTGATTCAGATTATAATATTTATTCTGTTAATAATATTTATTCAGAATCAGATTATAATATTATTTTGATAATAATATTTATTCTGATTCAGACTCAGATTCAGATTATAATATTTATTCAGATTCATATCCTAATATTTACTTTTATTCAGATAATAATATTTATTCAGATTCAGATTATAATATTTATTTTTTATTCTGATAATAATATTTATTCTGATTCTGATTAAAATATTTATTTTTTATTCTGATAATAATATTTATTCAGATTCTGGTAATAATATTTATTCTGATTCTGATTCAGATTCATATTATAATATGTTTTTTATTCCGATTCCGATTCCGAATTATTCAGATTATAATATAATATTTATTCTGATTCTGATTCAGAGTCATATTATAATATTTATTTTTATTCTGATTTCGATTCTGATTTATTTTTTTATTTCAACAAAAAGTAGCTACGAACGCGAAGATCTGCGATCTCACATACAAACTTATTGCCAGAACTTCATTCCTTAAATCAAGTAAGTGTCCGGCCTGGACAGTAAGTCTAAAATGTATCCATGACAACAGCGGGTTATGACATTGAAGATAAACCGGATTAACGGGTACTGACACAATTAAAAACCCAAAGAGGTACTTCGGGGGTAAATAAATATAGGATATATCCTTGCTGTGCTTGTCTGGATTTTTCAGTATCTACTTGATAACTTCCATCAATAGCATCACATACCAAATTAACTGCGATCGTTGATGTGATCGCGACTACCACCGTCTGGATCATTGTTGTGCTTGAGAATAATCGCTGGAGGGGATACTTTTCTCCACGCGTCTACGATCTTTGGAAAGTATTCATCGATCATATCATTAACTGATTTTTTTCAGTTCATCGTCGTTAAATCAGGGTAAAACAAATTTTGGTATATCTGCCTCTGTTATTTTATAATGTTTAGCAAATAATTGTTGAGTGGTTATTTTTTTGGTCTGCGGGACCCTCATCAGTAGCCACTGATGCAATAATTACCTGATTAATAAACTCAACGTCTGATGCAACCTGATTTAGCTGCTGTACCATTTCAATGATCTGATTTTTTAGATTATCTTTTGGATATTCTTGTACGTAATCTTGAAATAACTGTCGAAGTGTCGTTGACGCAATTTGATGTTCACTTTTAATCACATTCGCCAATGAATTAATAAACCGTTCATCGATAAATGCATCACTGGTTTCGCGATCAATATCATATATTCTTTTTATTAATATAGGAAATTTTTTTACCATCAAAATCAACATAAATAAATTCTGTAGGTTCTGTTTCTGTTCCACTTATCTGCATCCATCTCCACGGATAAGATTTCTATATTCTGGAAATTTTTAAAATATTTTTTGTCCGTGACGAAGTCGGATCGTTGAGGTTCTGGTGGTCCTTGATAAACAGATGGAACTTCTGGCCATCCTAATACAGTTCTGATCGATGATTGATATATATCTACGGCGTAGTCGGGCGTTGATATTTCTATTGCAGCTGATAATGTTGGCTCATGAACAGTAATAGCGATTTTAGATTCTTTTCCTGTGATAGATTTGATACTGCGCTGGAACTCATCATTGATCTGTTCGATTTGATAACTGCCCGTAGGAATACCAACAACTTGCTGATCGGGAGTTCCATCAGATTTATTTTTATAAGAAAAACCTAATGAGTTATTTGCGGGCAACCCGCCAAATGATTTGATCTAATATGAGCTCGTTGATATCATCGTAGTTGTTGGTGGTGTTGTATTAGCGACAATTTGTTGTAGCAATGCTTGTGACGTAGTAATTATTATTATTATTTACTTCCTGATTTTAAATCATAATTTAAATTAAGGTGACTCTGTCTTTATTTCCGACAAGGGGGTTTGGTTTCCAGTTGCCAAACCGGAGGTGTCGTGGTGAACCTTAATCATTTCTGCAAATTCCTGATCTGATATTATTCCATCATTGAGCCCTGATGATATCAACGATGATAATTTGGCGTGTGCGTGTGTTGCCGCTGATAGTAACATTTGATATTCATGTAATTTATCAGCGGCACACTTAGATATCTTTTTTGCAATTATATTATGAATACCAGCAAAACCGGTTATAACTGCAACACCAATTCCTATTACTGGTGCTATTATGATTGTGGCTGATAATGATCCGATTATAGTTGCTGTTCCAGCGACTACGGCTGATGAAAAATATACAATTATGTAAGTAACAACGACACGTCTACGGTATCTTTTTAGTTTTACTGTGTACTCATCAATAATGTTTTTCAGTTGGGTCTGTAAAAAACACACTTGCTCGTATCGTTTGCAGGCATAACTTCTGTGCTGGGTAATTTTACTGGCTGAGGTTTTCGTCGTATTAATCGTGCTAGTCTGTCTTTGATTGCTGAGAATGCTTTACCGGCAACATCACCAACAGCACCAATACCTTTATCACGAACAACACCAATAGCTGTCATCCCCAGTTGCTTTGAAATCGGTATTGCTTTTGGAACTATCCTTCTGAATAGACCCTGCACAACATCACCGAATCCATCTCCGTAGAACTCTTTATATGTAGGTAATCGCGAATTTATCACCCTGACCATGATCGGTCCACGGTGAGCGTTATGTATGATCATCTTATTTTCTTGTCACTGATCTAATTATATACCCTTAATCAATCACTGCGGTAATCATCGGCGATTTCATCGATGAAGGATCGATAAACATTAATATTCATGATACCGCCTGTAAATAATCTCTGAAAAATATCAGCTGCTTCATTAAGGATTTCTGGGGAATTATTGCCAGCTCGTTTTCCGCCAGTCAGAATTTCTAGTCTGTCCACGTCTGCAAGGACACTGCTGGGACATGGTGTAATAAGACCACTTCCCCTTGTACCTGTACCAATACTACTTCCAGCTGCGCCGGTGGTGTCCTGCCATTCTTCTTCCTCGCCGGCTGGTTTTTGTCTAAATTGCTTTAATTGTTCTACTAGATATTGATTTAATTGTTCTTCTTTTTCAAATGTTTATTTAATTGGGTATTGTGGTCTTGGTGGTTGTTCTCGTTGTTGTTGTTCAGTTGTTTGGACTGCTCTTTTCTTTTCTGTGTTTGAAGCTTTCCTTGATTGTCTAGCTTCTTCTAGTTGCTGCTTGATTCCTTCTTGTCTTCGTTTCTTTTCTTGTCTTACTTGTTCAATATGCTCACCAACTGCCTGGTTAAAAATGTCAAACTGATTAACATCATCATCAGATCTGATTTGCGGAATATCAGTAGCGATACGATATACATCTCTAACCCAATCGGCAGATCTCATATTTTTTATATATTTGGGTTTTACATATTTGTTTCTTCATGATATCTAAACACGGCAATATTCAGTAATTGGGTTCGGTCCTTGACAGCGGCAATACCTTCAGGAGTAAATTTATCTATTATGTTAGTTCTGGCTCTTGGTGGAGATCGTGGCCGAACTTCAGGTATTGGTTGAGGAGGTTGAAGACGCCCAGCAATATCAACAGGCAATGTTTCAAGGGCTTTTTCAGTTGCCTCAGTTGCTTCAACAATTTTCTTTGTTGGTTCGACAATTGGTTTAAATAATCGTTCCGAACCCTCTCTAAATTCCATCTGAGACTCCTGACGCGCTTGTAGTTGTTGTTTGACAGAATCACGGACGGGGGAGATATTTCTTAATTGCCTCTGATCGCTGTCGAGCTAGTTTAGCTGTGTGAGATTCCATTATTGATATAATGATAATTTAATTAAGCAACACCCACACAAAAATTGAGTGAGCGGGTACATAAACAAAAACGCCATAAAAAAACAAAAACATAAATGTCAGAAAATAAAGTAACAAAAATAAGCTAACCCAAATAGAAAAGTTTCGGGTCGGTTAGAGACTTCGGTTTGACTTTATTGACGTTCGTATTTTCATCTCCGCAGGAAACTTTATTTTTTGGCGAAATCTCTAATTGAAAAGTTGTAGGATTTGCCCTCCCTGCTGCTCAACATTACCAATACAGACAACAACGGATCCACCAATATGCGGTCCAGAAGTGCTTGCGGGACGTAACGCCGTGTCAAGGTCATCATGGACCACCAACGGTGGTCTGCCGCCGCATAAAGTCGTGCACGAATACACATGTGGTCATTTTAAACAGGTTAATGGTTTATAATGGTAGATATTTACGGAAGATCTGCTACACGTAGGTGCCCAGGTGAAGCTGATCTATCTGCTTATGCGACGGGAGATGAACTTGCTGATCTTATTCGTCTCACCGGGGTTGATCCGGATGAGGATATTGTCTTTCAGAATCAGCAAGGACGGTTAAAGACGAGCAATATTAAGTGGGCTGATATTATCCTGCGAGTTTTAGGTGCAACTAACGATAACATCGTGGTATTTACCGGCGACGGAAAAAAAATCGAATATATCAATTGCAGTTTCGTAGATATATTCCGATATCCGGTGGCTCAATGACCGGTTCACTCGTCATGACTGGGAATACAATTGCTGGTTTGGGAGAACCGAAATTAGCCGATGATGCTGCAACGAAGAAGTACGTGAACGACGGTAAGGTCGCGATACGAACTTTGTTAACAACAACAAGTGATAGATTAACCACATTACCGTCTGAGTACGATGTTCATGCAACTGCGTTTACAAGACATCTCAGAAACTATCAGATTCTTCTTCAAATCGCCCATGATTTGTTTGGAAACCCGATGGTCGTCAACACTACGCTCGCTGATATTCGCACACAACTCAGTGATATAGCTCTCTGAAATCGCTAAAACAATCGAAGCGATTCAAGATCGTGTTGTTCATACAACTCCGCTCATCAGCGCGGTATACACAGTAGCATCTGGATCGGCAACGTGGTCACTGCAAAACAACTCCATCAAACATACCGCTCAGGTCATCGGGGTGTACAGGCTCTCCGTGTTTAGCGCCGCTAAATTTTTGAGATACTTCCGACATATCTATGGCGTCATTCCACCGATCAATTTTCCCGAACATTCTCAGCTGTGTTAAATCAGAATACCGAGGAAACATTCATACTAGATCCAGAAGACAAAAAAAAAAAAATTAACCGCAACGACTTATTGGTGGTGTCTGGAATTCGTCGCGAAAACACCTCAATTGGTAACTTAGTATATACCATAATGCTTCCCACACAATCCTTTCCGTATAATCAAGCGTGTACGTGGAAGACATTGCTGGACGAATATAGCAGACGAATCATCGTCAGCGACAATACTGTGTGCTCGGTTTCCTCGCTGGTAGCTGGAGCAACGAGTTAATCGGCCTCGGGTGAAATATTTAGTCAGTTCCTGCATATTCATGAAATAACACAATATTATTTTTAATTTGTACTATCATAGTTCCATAGTCATTAAATAACTTTTGAATATTGTCGAATTATTAAGTTAAATTGTTTATAAAAACTGCGGCCAATCCAATAATGCATGACAGTAACTTTCTGACAATTTCCAACTCTGACTACATGGCAAGATTGTATAATCTATGAAGATGAATTGCAATTTAGAAACAATATAGGACAGGGAATATGTTGCCTGCATGATGTATATTCTAACAACAATGATATTTTATGAATACTTTTCCTTGGCGTCATTCTCGTTGCATTTCAATTATGTTCCTTCTGCCATCTAAAACTCACGTTTAAAGTTTGTCAGATCGGTGATAATTTTATGTCATTATAGCGGACAATTCAACTTACTGGGGAAATTAATTTTACCTTTGTATGCAAGAGAGAGACAGAGACAGAGACAGAGACAGACAGACAGACAGACAGACAGACAGACAGTGAGACAGAGAGACAGACAGACAGATATATATCGTGTGCTTATGTGCCCGCGTGCGTGTGTATGTGTGTGTGTGCCCCCTTCTATTTATCAAGTCAATATTTGTAATGCTTAGATGCGAAATCACTGTTGTTCAAAGCAATTCCAAATTTCATTAGTATAATTTTTGATCAATTTTGAAAACAAAATTATGTAGGCCAAATTTTTACATTTGAAAGCACTTTTACTGCCTGACCATTCCATATTTTACACTATTGTTAAATTGGATGTTAATCAGTCTAACCTTCTGCTCTACGCTTTTCTAAATGTAATTTTGTGCTATTAATTTACACACGTGACAGTTTATTTATTATGTTCTGTACATAGTTAAGAAGAAGGGTGGGTTTAATGAGGATCCATACTAGCTGCATGTCCTAGCAAGATTGATCACATAAGCCAACTCAATACTAGACGTAGTATATTAGTTACATATCTGTTAAGATTATGAAATATCAATTTATACTTAATAAATATTATATTATAATTAGGCTACGATATTTTTGTATAACCTCGTATAATATAAATCATAGTTTCTCTTTATTTGTAGCGAGTCATCAGTTTCTTTATTTTCAAAAGTAACTTGGTCAATAGTCACGAGTAAATGAAGCGTACCTAAGAACTCATACCCGATGCACAAATTCCAGAATAACTGACTTTAGAACTGTTTCTGAATAAATGTTCGTTTGCAAAAGTCTGAATATGTTAATATTTATTGTGGCCTATAACACATAGCTGTCCACAGTACCGCAGGTCAAACAGTTTGGACAGTTCCTGCATGCTAATGAAATAATTCAGTATTATTATCTAATTACTCTTTTATTTGAAGTGAAATAACACTTCTGTATTTTCCAATCATTAAATTTTCGGGATCTTTGTAACTTTAGCAGAATCGTGACTTCGCGAAAACGTGCTTGTCGGTATTGAAATATAAGAGATTCTTTGAGACAAATTAGTTTGGGAAATATCGTGTCCTAATAATCAAAACAATATACTTGTCACTATAGTTTTGACTTACAATCGTTAAACCGGTCAAACAGCCTCTCAACGAATACAAATCACATTTTAAAGTCAACCGACATGGGGTTAATGCATGTTAAAAGTTTCGATCCGACATTAGAAAAATGAATTAGGCAAATTCTTTTTAAAAATATCTATGTTGCTTGCAGATCTATTAGCAAATTCTTTTAAAAAACTATGTTGTTCTATCTATCTATCTATTTATGTGCACAAACATTTGAAAGCGATGATTTGTGAATGTCAGTCCACCAGTCGAGCAGTGGCTTTCAATCAACTGTAATCAGTTGAAGAGATCTCAGGACCGAAAACCAACTTATTCTTTGACTGTATGTATGTGCAAACGCAAAAATGACGACTGATGTCGTGAAAGCTGTTATTGACAACAATGCAGATTCCCTTATAAACTATGATTGAATTAAATTTTTACTTTATTACTATCTTACATCAACGACAGAGAAATTTTCATTCTATTCTTAAATTTTTGATGTAATGTAAGATGAGAACGATTAGAAAAAAAATCAATAGAAAATATAACATCAGGTAAATACATCTAGTTTTATTAGTAGTCAATCGACTCCCTAATCATAATTTGTTTTTAACATCAATCTGAATCATCAAAATAGGCATACCTGTATCACATACATACACGATCACTTTAATTTATACCCAAATATTTCCGGTATTTGTACCGAATGCACGAAATCACCCAATTACCTTCTGTCAGTTGTACTGAATGCGTGAAATCTCCCATTTAACTTTTGTTAGTTGTATCGAATGCGCGAAGTCACCCAATTAACTTTGTTCGATGTTTTGATCTCCAAAATATGGACTTGCAATCCATGAGAAAATATACAAAAAGGAACCGTAGACGCTGCACACCTTAGAGGTGGAAGTAATAAAAAAAAAGTCAATAAACAAAATTAGAAGTGTTGAGAAACCAGTTTGAATCTTTAGAAATAATTTATTATTAAATTAAATTAAAACAAAAGTACGTCCGAAAATAAACATTGCGGCCACCAGTTTGCACCCCCAGTTTACGAGCTGTTGACACCAGTTCCATTACCCCTGTCAATTTGACCGCTTGATTCTGAATGGAAAAATGTAGACCGATAATTTCACAAAGTTTCAAGCTTTAAATATATTAACTCTTAAGATTATACAATGTCCCTCATTTTATCATACTTTGTGCTATATACACGTCTATATCACTAGGAACATGGAAAAGATAAAAACTAAAAATTGGACACCTTTAGGTGAAAATCAAATAGAAGTAAATTAAATCGAGTATGTGCATTATTCTTTGTCAGATGTATGTCTTCGTATACTTACTTGCTTGTGTCTAACACGTGGTGAAGATGAGAAATGACATTGGTATAGAGAGAGACAGACAGACAGAGACAGAGACAGAGAGACAGACAGACAAAGTGATGTAACTTCATGAAAGTCGTTTAATTAGAATTTACTAAACTAATACAAAGAGTCATGAGTCAGCAATTAAAGATATTCAAACTGAGATGTGATACCAACGTAAAAACATATTGGAAGTACTTATTAACTTTCTAAGGACTAACCTTGTCTCACATATGAAAAACCTATTTGCATCACAACTGTCATCATTTAGATAAAAATCTTTCCAGTTCAACAGTCCTGCACAGTCATCTTGTCCATTTCTCGGGTTATTCGGCTCACCAGGGCCCCATGGAGCGAATTCCATCGGTTCATTGTCAGGGGCCCATACCCAATTACCGTCAACAATAATGTCATTTCCAGCTGTCCAAAACTCTATTACAGGCTGAGTAAAATCTGAAATTATTGGTGACTCAATGTCATTCATTGGTACTTGATATCACCTGTTGGTGATTCAATATCACTTGTTAGTGATTTAGGTGAGGCTACTCTTAGTAAATATTAGGAGACACAGGAGCTTCTCAGAGTTTTTGTTAGAAAGTACTTTGTCATTTCTTCAAGTGCAAGTATTCTAATACAGGGAGTTGAATACGGATATGTTAATATCCCTCTCCATTGTGTTAATTTATCATCAGACTTAGTTTCGGGACCAGTGATAATTGGAGCAGTGACTTCTTTACCTATTCAGGGCGTTCATTCGTTACTAGGCAATGACCTAGCAGGAAACAATAATCGTGGTTAATTCACTTGTAACTGAAAAGCCTTGTATGCATCGACAAGTTGATCCTATCGAAGTAGAAATCCTGGTTTATATCCAGCTAAAGCAGTTACTAGAGCTATAGTAAAGCATGCTGTGGAGAATGATCTTGTTGATCCTTTAGCAGACACATTTTTGGGTCAGGCTTGTAATGATGTCACGCTTTCTCAGGACTAGTTTGGAAAAATCAGGAAGCATTGATCACAGTGAAACTCTTTGGATACACATTCTCTTAAATATAATCGAGGTGATAAGGGACAGTCACTAGTTGTCTTACAGGAAGAAGATCCGGAGATCTCCTGTTTGTTTCAGAAGGATATGAGTGAAATTGAAACCACACAGGAAGGAACTTGTTACTTCTTGAAGAATGGGGTCCTTATGGGGCCACCTGGTGATGAGTGGTCAGTTAGCTATCAACTTGTGATTCCTATATCGGATCGACAAAAGAATCTTACTCTACCTCATGAAACGTCGTCGTCTGGTCATATAGGAGTCAGTAAGACTTATTCCAAGATCTTAAATCATCTTTACTGGTGTTACGTATATGTAATTAAATTACTTGTGTGTTAGTTTTAAATTTCTTTTTTATTTTATTTTTGTTTCATTACATTTTATTGTAATGATAACAATTTTACTGGATTTGACATTTTCCCCAGTAAATTCAGTTCAGTTCTTTTAGCCTGATTAAAACGCAAAAGTATTGCTTCATTGTATTTTTAGCTGGCCATGTTTCAAAATTTGGTAAAGACTGAGTGAAAATCATTGGTTGTAATCAAGGTCATTCTTCGCCTACGTGTTAGTCTGAATAAACGTTTTATTTCTAAATTCATTTCCAGTGTGGGAATTATAGATTCTTAGCTAAGGCTAGAGTAGCCTACGTGCTAATTGCCATATTATTTTACTGCGCTGTTCGAGTAAGTGACCACGTGACCCATCACGCGGGTCTGAAATTGCGTTTTTAGTTGGGTTAAAACTTAGTTCATAGTGATTTTACAGTCAGTTGTAAAAAACACCTTGAGGCTGAAAGGTATTCCTGTTGTTGCCGTTTGAACTGAGTTATTTTTTATTTAAAATAATTTATTCACCCTGCAAAATACTCTTCTTGATCGAAATTCTTGGACAAAGACATTTACTAAAAATTATTCGGAATTCTAAAGCCGGAATTATATTCTTGGTGACTCAACAAGAAACTGTTGACACATCAGCACAAACTGGTTATAGAGGACGTCATCGCCTTCCATCTTGGAACTTCATCGAGATTCGAACTTGGATTCAATTAGAACTTTTTAGTTAAAGGACGTATTTTTTAATTCTAGGATTAATTTTTGGATTAGATTCACAAGCCGTAAGTCCTTTTTCATATTTTTACCTTGTTTTATAGGGAAATAAATTATTTTGTTAAAATTTACAAAGCTTGTTGACTTCACTCTTTTCTTTGTTACTTTGTACGAACCTAGTCACGTAACAAAGAAAATTGGGGTCTCTTCCTTGGGATATATGAATTTTGGTTAAAATACTTCAAAAAATTGTTTTTGAAATTTAAATTAACCTACTTTTCAGAATATTTTAAATCCCAAGTACTATTTCATATTTTGTTTGAAATGTTTAGTGGAATCAACAAGCTTTTTCACAATTTCATCAAAAGTGGAAACTTTTCTTTCTAATCCCACTCAGGAACAGTTGGATAGTTTGAAAAATTATGAAATGCTTGAACTTGCCAGAAAATATGATCTTTCTGAGGCAAAATCTTCCTTAACGAAGCAAGAAATAAAAAACATTTTGATGCAGTGTTTGGTAGAAAAGAAATGGAGATGGCAAGTGAAAAGCACATTCCCACTTCACATACAAATTCAAGTTTTGATATTACAAGGAATTTTAGGCTAGAACCCCCTTTTAGTGAAAAAGATGTACACAAATATTTTCCTTATTTTGAAAAAGTTGCTGGAAATTTGAAATGGCCAAGGGAGCATTGGACTCAATTACTTCAGTGTGTACTTTATGGCAAAGCCAGAAGTATCTTTGCATCCCTGTCAGTACAGCAAAGTTCTGACCATGATTTGGTTAAGGAATGCATCTTAAAGGGTTATGAGTTAATCCCTGAGGCTTATCGGCAAAACTTTAGGAACTATAGAAAAAAACCTGGACAAACTTATGTCAAATTTGCAAGAGAAAAAGAACAGGTATTTGAGAGATGGTGATAGCCAAGAAAGTTGAACATGATTGTGAAAATATCAAACAACTTGTATTACTTGAAGAGTTCAAGAACTGTGTTCCTAGTGACATTAAGACTTATCTTGAAAAGCATAAGATCGAAACCTTGGAAAATGCCGCTGATGAGTATTTCTTAACTCATAACTTTCCTGTTGTAAGTAAGTCTTTCACTCAGCAGTCTACAGGTAAAATAGTATTTCAGCCTAATACGACTCCTTCTAATCTGGCACAACTTTTACAAATCAAGCTACTGATAAGCTTGATTCAAAACCCTTGCCTCTTCCTACGTGTACCTATTGCAAGAAAAAAGGACACGTTATTTCTGATTGCTTCAAATTGAAATATAAGCATCAGAATCAAGATAGACCTATCCCAAATGCTCTTATTGCTGAGAGGTCAAGGTCACGGTCCTGTATTGAAAGCAATACATTTGTTGGGTCTAATAAACCTCAGTCTGATTTTGTTATGGAGAATTATGAACCATTTGTGTCGAAGGATTCTATATCACTCTTAGTTGATTTGGTAAACCCTATCCCTATTAAAATTTTAAGGGATACAGGAGCTTCTCAGAGTCTTTTATTATCAGGTACTTTGCCTTTTTCTGAGAAGTCTTCTTCTAATAACAGTGTTCTGGTTCAGGGAGTAGAGTGTGGCTTTGTTAATGTTCCTCTCCATTCTGTAAATTTGTCATCAGACTTAGTTCCAGAACATGTGACAGTCGGAGTAGCGTCTTCTTTACCCGTTGAGGGCATTCATTTGTTACTAGGCAACGACCTAGCTGGAGACAAGGTTGTGGTTAATTCACTTGTAACTGACAAGCCTTCTTTGGATCAGAAAGTTGATCCTATTGAGAAAGAATTCCCTGATTTATACGCAGCTTGTGCAGTTACAGGAGCTATGGCAAAGAAAGCTCTTTAAAATGATTCTCATAAGGAAAGTATTTCCTTAGCTGACACATGTATTGGTCAGACTTTTGATGAGGTCACTTTCACTCCCAATTTTGATCAATCAAAAGGTATTGATCACAGTGATCCTCTTTTAACTACTCATTCTCTTTTATCTAATCAGGGTGACAAACGACAATCACTTGTCGTCGAACAGGAAAAATATCCTGAGATCTCCTGTTTGTTTCAGAGGGTCATTAGTGAAACTGAAGCCACTGAAGTACCTGTCTGTTATTTCATTAAAAATGGAATTCTTAATGAGAAAATGGAGACCTCCCGAGGTACTTGCTGGGGACGAGTAGTCAGTGAACTATCAGATTGTAGATCCAAAATCTTGCAGACAGGAAATACTTAGTTTGGCCCATGAAACTTCTCTGGCTGGTCATGTAAGGATTAATAAGACTTATCACAAGATCTTGACTCACTTTTATTGGCCGAAAATCAAAAGTGATGTTTGTAAATACTGTAGATCTTGTCATACTTGTCAAATGGTAGGAAAACCCAATCAGAAGATACCTAAGGCTCATCTGCAACCTATTCCTGCATTTGACGAACCATTTAGCAGAATTATATTAGATTGTGTTGGTCCCTTACCTAAGACCAAGTCAGGCAACCAATTTTGTTGACCATTATGTGTGTGTCAACAAGATTCCCAGAGGCAATTCCTTTGAGGAATATTAAAACCAAAACTTTAGTAAAAGCTTTGATGAAGTTTTTTTTACTCCATTTGGCCTTTCCAAATCTATCCAATGGATCAAGGGTCAAATTTTATGTCTGGAATTTTCCAGAAAGTTATGTATGAATTAGGCATTAAACAATTCAAATCTTCTGCCTATCACCATGAGAGCCAAGGGGCTTTAGAAAGATTTCATCAGACTTTGAAAAATATGATTCGATCATATTGCTTTGATACGGGTAAAGACTGGGATAAAGACATTCATTTATTTTTGTTTGCTGTTAGGGAGTCAGTTCAAGAATCTTTAGGATTCAGTCCCTTTGAACTAGTTTTCGGACACACTGTGCGTGGACCATTGAAGTTGTTG
>JAECUM010057734.1:0-29803 GCA_016617855.1 Megalonaias nervosa
ATATATATATATATATATATATAGTAGAGGAAAATTATAAAATATTAAGCCATCTAAGTAACTGTTACAAGAATAAAATGTCCTGTTGTCCTGCCACAATTCAAAATGAACTTGAAATGCTTAAAACTGGACACATTCATTGAAACATTTTATTGAAGATATTCACGATGAAGCCTACAATTATGTGAAGGTCAGGGAGATAATGCATGTATTTTCTTCTCAGAAGGTCAAAAGTTAAGAACACGACATGAAGTACTTCGTAATTGGATATAAAATACACGCAGTATAAGATTTAATAACGCGGTCTTTGTACTTTCAGTGTTCTTGTTCTTGTTGCCGTTCTGTATCGTTAAATATCAGTTAAAAATTGCAATGGCATTTAACCTGAATTTGATTTCTATCCTTTTCTGTTTGGCATTCTTCTCGTGTCAGCCTTTCTCTACAATGGTCATAGGGGGCCCCGAGTGGCCGAGTGGTCTAAAGCGCTCACCATTACGGATCACTGCCATCTCTCCTCTATCTGCGTGGATTTGAGTCTCGGGCTCGGTCAATGTGGGTACGTGAGAAAGTTTGTCAGTAGCTTCTCGTGGGTCGGTGGTTCTTTCTGGGGTTTTCCCGGGTTCTTCCTCCACCATTTATATGGAATGATTCACTAAGATCTCATCAGCCTCATTTTCAGACTGGTTGTAGTTTTAACTATTTTCTTCAGTAACATTTCATGAGAGACATTGTCATTTGGCTTATGTCAAAGAAGCCTGACTGTTCCTTGCCTTGAAACATGCATCCATAGTTCTAATTAAAATCAATGACTATTGCCACAGAGCCAAGTTGGAATTTTTCTATGCAAATTAAGATCTGCTTACGTTGCTCTAAAGTTTTGTTTAGGGTAAATTTTTATGTCTCTTTTTCAATTCATGTTCAAATTCAGCAATGACGACTCCTTTGCTAAATACCAGATTATCTGTTTCCTTTATCATTGTTGGTGATATATATTAATCCCAAATGGTACTACAACTTCTTTACATCTTCATACTTATCTCCGCTGGCCTTGAGTAAATCTGTAAGTGTTTCATTGCTACATAACTCGCAATTAAAAATATGTAATATATATTGTTTAATTTATATATATATATATATATGTATGTAGCATATATATATATATATATATATATATATATATATATATATATATATATATATATATATATATATATATGAAATAATAACACAAAACAAAGCTGATATTGGCGTCACACGGTCTGTGCTGTCAGTGACTTTTTACCCTTTTGTCACTGGAGAGAAGTATGGATGAAAACAAAGTGAATCGAAAACGAGGCGCCACAATTCTGGGCGCTAAACGGCGCTGTGAGTACAACAAAGGAAAATTTAATTAATAATAAACAAAAGCTTGTTAATTCATGTCTCTAAGGTAAACAAAACTAAATCTCTGTCAGTTAGGGGAATGCTGTAAGATCTATTTCGTTGTTTCTTTGCCTGGCTTCATATCTGACGTCATTCACAGTATGAGGTCATACCACAGATCATGTGAATACTTACTCAGTCTCGGCTTGACATAAACAATCAGCAAAGGGCATAGTTATTTTCTGTATCTTCTCCAGACTGATATCTGCAATTTCTCTATGCAGATACAATCTGGGCAGGCCTAGTCTACGTTATCGAGTATTTTTTGATACAATTAACGACCAAACTTCAGGCGCAAGGTTGCCAAGTAATCGTCCATTAATTAGGTGCGTTTGTGTGCTAATAATCTGACGTATTGCATTAAGAAATGCCTATGGTTAGGTAGCTTTAGGTCTTAAGTCAGCACCAGCAACCGTTAAAAACTTGATGATACATTACGTAAGACTGAAGTCAGGATTATTTTTGTTGTATTGAAATGCCTTTCTTTTTCAGTGTAGAGGTAAGGTGTTAAGTATGAAGTGCAAACGAACTGATGATAAATTGGTTTCATACAGATAAATAGTGTAGCGGAATCAAAGTAATTTCAACACGTTTCACCATGTTATCGTTTCTGATTCGAACATGAATGCATTAATGACAATGCCTACAGTCATAACTATCCCGGAAATGTTGGCAAGCTCTCATACTGCACAAGACGATTCCGGAATCGTTCTTTATCATTTTGCGTTAATATATAATCACTTCCATCATTGTACAACATAATGAGTCGAATGTTAAAATGATTTTTCTCCGCGTAAATAGCATGCCTTGTCGACCTATTGGAATAAAATAATACTCATTTATTTATAAATTATATCCCAATATATACTGTAATGTCATCACTTGCATCCGACCGATACGAAAAACACAATTTGTTGTCTCTTCGTTATTTGAAGAGATAATGTACTCGGTATATAGAGATGATGTACTCGGTATCTTGGTGTATTTGCTTTCTAATCTTGATAAAATATCAAATCCTTCTGGACTGCAATATTTGTGTTAACAGTTATATCAAAGTTTTTCCAGGGTCAGTTTTCAGAAATCATTCGAGTATGGCTTGTGAGATATTAAGGAACGATCTAAACCAAAACACTGGAGTTTACATCAAGCAAAACAGGAAACTAGCCAGTTGCATAGAATCATGGACAGCCCTTTGTGCTTGATACACACATTATACAATATAAGTCTCTGTTCACATATAAAAAAACAGTACGGTTCTATTGATGCTCAGGGAACGGAATATTTGCTATTGTTGTCTCCAAATGCGGATGCTAAATACCCAACTTAACACATAGAATTGATCAGAAAAACGTATACTTTGATACTTTGATGTTTGAAGTTTCATATTTTACTTGATAAATAAACAGCCTACTCTTTCATTAACACACATCCGAAAAAAATTGATAGGATGCAGATATTTGCTATCGATACAAGAACATGTACATTTTACTGTTCATACGGTGTGTTCTCTTATAATGACACAGAAAATCATAAATTTCCTGGAGGATTATGACATTTATGTTTCTATTTCAATTAAAATTAATGGAAAGCATTTTTTGTTAATTCAGTTTCATCTGAGTTTCATAACTGAATAGGTAGTGACTGACTCAAGAAAATATAAAAATAGCAGCATTACACGATTGTAAATGATTGATATTTTCGTAACTGTCTGACAGTCACATCCCATATAGTTGCGGTTGAAGGCATTTTATGCACCCGTTTGACATTTTTATGTTGTTTTTAATATTCATTGGCCAAATTTTCATCGGTTGTTGTTTCGTACAAAATATATAAAATATTTTGGCATTTTTATTTTGTTCGCAGTTTATTTGAGCTTTTTTCTTTCAACAGATCTCTTTATTTTTCCAATGTTCGATTTGATGATAAAGAGAATCATTATCGACCATTTTGCTTAATAAGTGTAGTTGATGAAACCTGAGACCAGCATGGCTTGAAGAGACAATGTTTTATGGTTTATTTTCACAAGATTTGAAAGAAACCACATTTATACCTGACAGAAACAGAACATTTTTGACATTCAGGAGAATTGATTTCGAGAAAGTGCCTAAACTGTCTATAAATGCAGTGCTGTTGAATGGATTTGTCTGCTTCTTAGTCAAAGACTTTGACGCTGAATCGGTGATACACTACTTAAAAAGATTTACAAATGAACTTACTTAAAAGCATCATCCAGTCAGAAGAAAGATAGATGCTCCCAAAGCGATACATTTCGATAATTATCGCTCTCATTCTTCAACTCGTTTTTTTCACGTTTGCTAAGTACCAGCTATAAAGTCATGCATAAGCTATAATCTACCTGTCTTAGGAATATTACCGCGGCCATGTGTTTGGTGTCTAAAGATTGCCGCGGGCTAGTGTTAAACTCTTACGCAAGGTTACATGACCCGCCGGAGACCGGAATCTTGAATTAGCAAAGGCGATAGATGGTACCATCTAAACAAAGATTTGCAGTTATCATACCTATGTGTTAAAAATTAGTCCAAAGATGAAAAGGAAGTCCACTTGGTGAACGGGGCGTATTCTTATCCGTCCCCAAGTTGACAGACAGCGAGAGGGGCATTGTCCGCTAAGTTTGATTGGATCGGTTCACATAAATATTCAATCGGAGTTGAGATAGAGAGTGTGATTACAATTCTGATCCAAATGATACTTCAGACGCGTAAGAGAAAATTTAGTATTTGTCTGAAAGGATTGCGGATCAATAGGGTTTACTCCGAGAAGAAGCCACTCGTAATTTGGCGGCAAAATTTAGAGGTAGATTCTAAGGAAAGACAAAGCTTCGAAAGGTCAGTAAGTTATTTGCTCGATTTTTGCAGAATATTACGGCATCATAATTGTAATTATTTGTAGTATGCATACTTAATTACTAGGATCGTTTAGTATGTAGAACTACCTTTGTAGTGTTTCATTTACATGAGTATTTGAGAAATGGGCTTGAGCCTCTTACGTAGATAATTATTAGATGCGATGCGGAACTATGTAGATTGTTAGCTTGTGGTCAGAATTAATTTTATAATTCGCTGTTAGGTTACTTCGTAGTAAACGGTTACTTCGTAGTAAACCAGTGCGTTTATTAATGCGCTATGTTAGAGTTACACATACTTGAATTGTGAATTTGGAATGGTTGAAGTATGTAAGATTAGTTACTATGGACTTATGCGTATATCAGAGCATGGATATTTGAATATTTGTGTACTTTGTATGAGTTGTAAGGTCAATAAATGCGTCTGATTTTTGTGATAGTGTGTTGTATAACGGGATTAGGAATATGTATTGATGTATGTATAAGAAGTAATTGATACCACGCTGTATTATGACATTTGTTTTACCATTCAAGAACGTATGGGTATCTCGATGTGAACGAATGCGTGACCCAAAAAAAATAATAGCCGCTATCTGATGATACGCTATGTGTAGTGTGAGATGAGAGGGCTCAGGAAAAGACTGTACCGTACTTGTATTTTCACAGGAAGCTTTTTAGGGGACACAGAACTTTGGGTTCCATTGGGTCCCGAGTCTTCAAGAGTTGGAGACGGAATTGAGGCTGTAGCCGAGACAGTCGAAGTCGACAGAAGAATAGTCGTGGTAGAGAAAGTGGAGGAGGAGGTGAAGGAGTCTAGAGAAAGTCGAGGAGGAGAAGGAGAAGAAGGAATTTGGAGAAAAGTCGAGGAGGAAGGGGAGAAGGAAGTGGGAGAAATAAAAGAAGTAAAGGATACACCAGAGGAGTAGAAATACAAGGACAGGTGGAAATCAATATCACACTGCTAATCAAGTGATGCAACAGGCTTATTAAAGGGTCGAGCGGAAGGAGTGTAATTGGAAATTTGAGTCATTTGATTATTGAATTGTTATTAAATTGTTATTCATTGAATTTCAACCTTCTTGTATATTTAATCATTTAACCGTCGGCATTGCTGAGTGGGGGCTCAGAGCTTTACATCTATATTTCACTAAATTTAACTTCCAACAAAATATAGCCTGGGTGGGATTTCTATAATAGTTTAAATCAAACATTGGGAGCAGCCCACCCCAACCATAACAACCCTCACAGTCTTTAACGGTGAATGACGCACAATACACGTGTTTTTTTGTTGTTTTTTTTTTTTCTCTGCAATTTATCGGTATTAGGTGTCAACGGTTGCGCTATTTGAACGCCATGATAAAGGAATGTTACACACGATGATGCTGGATAAAGTAAAATAAATACTGTGTCAGAGGAATAACTGGGTGTATAAAATTTGCTTCCATTAGGCCTTAGTGATCCTTCAGCAGATATTCAAGTGGGTCATGTCTGTTCTTTAAATAAATGGGAATGGTCGTGCATGCATCTGGTGTGTATTGTAATAACAGTGTTGCTCACATACAACACACACAATACACACATTATCCGGTAACTATTTCTCAACATATATAATGCACCCAGCGTGCTGTACCTATTTCTCAGCATGCATAATGCACTTACACTGCTGTACCTATTCTTAGCATGCATAATGCACTTGCACTGCTGAACCTATTTCTCAGACCGCTCCGGTGGCCAAGTTGTCAGAGCGTCCGTTTGGATGCGGGAGGTTGCGGGTTCGAATCCCCGGCCGAGTCACATCAAAGACTTATAACAATGGTATTAACAGCTGTCTCGCTTTGCCTGGTGGCAAGATAATGTGACTGGGTGGGACGTGATGCTACATGTCTGCGGCAGTGCTAGGCATCACTATAAACTGCCACACTGCAGACATCGTAGCGATATGACAAAAATATTGTTGAAGCTAAGTTAAAAATCCAAATCACACTCACACACACCTATTTCTCAGCATGCATAATGCACTTGCACTGCTGTACCCATTTCTCAGCACGCATAATGCACTTACACTGCTGTACCTACTTTTTCTCAGCATGCATAATGCATTTACACTGCTGTACCTATTTCGAACTGTATTTGGCCCCAGTACCAATCCTACTATACAATACGAACAAAGTATCAATGCGCAAGCGATACATGTTCATAACATGCTTATTGTTGATTTTTGGTTTTATTTATGTATATAAAGCGTGTTTTCAATGGTCGCGCCAGCTGTGTGTTACTACGCAAAATTTTCAAAACCTAAAACTTGATCTACCTAGAAGGATGAATAGACCTGATCCAAAAACTAAACAATAAACAATAAACATAAACACTGTGCATGGACATCATGAAAGTCATTTCACAAGGGAAAAAGAATGGTCATGTTAATATTAAATTTTGGTTTGCTACGAAGGGCAGTATGCAAACTGTTAGAAGAGAGCATATCTCTTATTCTTTTGGAGCTAATGATTCCGAGTTATGGCCGTTGTAAGTGATCATTGTCATCTTTAAATAATTGTCATCGCTGCATTTAAAATCCTACTTAATTCTGTATAGCAGACATTTCATCGTTTGTGCTAAATAAAATCATACAATGTCAATTACATTCAAACATTTGTTGATGAGTTACTTGGATTAATATCGTTTGCTAATGGGAACCGTTTGTTATTAGAATTTACAGGAATAACAAAATGAAAACAATAGGACCAACGTAAAACAGGGTAGATTTGCATTAAAATTTTATTAAATACCAGCAGCTTTGAAAAAGTATTATTTGTGTCATTCTTTAACATTTTAATGAAACTTTGACATCTCATAACTTTCATTTCATAAATTATACTGAATTTGCAATTCACTATGGGCATAGAAATATTTTCTCGCTATAGATACAGAATTGTTACATAGATACAGTATGGAATCGTATGCTCTGGACTTACATTCCACATTCATATATTTTTCTTGTCATGCATGCTAATATACAACCAGGCATACAAGCCAATAATGGTTCGGCATTTTGGTCGTATTCGTCAATACACAGACAATACTGTATGATAACGTCTTCTGTCTTTGTTTTTACTTTTTACAAAGAACATACGGTCTTCGTTTGCAGATGTATAGATCTTAATTATGACAAATTAAAAACATTTGTAAACAAGCAGATTATATCATCTCTTTTATGCAAGATACAAGAAGACGCAAGCGTTATGATATTAATCTGTAATTTTTTTTAATTATTGAACAATTACTTTAACCCAGTCTACGATGATGCCACTGAGTAAATGACATGCACCATTTTGAAACAGGACTATAAGCTTCAGTGAAAGTCCACCTCAAGGAGTGTCTAAAACAAAAGTCACCTTTTGTCTCTCCTCAAGAAGTAATTGTCTCTAAATTATGAAGCAGAAGAAGAAAAGAAGAAGAAATTAGCTGAAATGGAAGCTGGAATGAAATAGTGGCAAAGTCAGACGTGCTTGAATGATGAGACAAGGTTTTGAAGTACACGTAATATCGATGCGTGGATATATTAGAGAAAAACCAAGCTCACAAGGCTTTTGTTATCTATTAAATGTGATTCTGCTGTTGAATATTGTAATCTCTTTCATTTTCAGAGATCACAGTTACACGAGCACTGTAAAAAATTACACGATATGTGTTCCAGTTCCGGGCCACCAGGTAAGGTGTGTGTATGTCTGTCTGTGTGTGTTCATGTGCCTCTAATCTTTCCTACTGATAAATAAATAATACTTTATTTTCTAAATTTTGCAGTACATAATATCGTAGCGGTCTAGGTTGATGGGGTCACTTACTAACCAGCCTAGCTGAACCGCATTTTTGGTTTGACAGTATGTTCACTTGGTCATGGGACGAACTACCAGATTCCATTTCTGACCGCGACTGGTAGACTTTTTCTACCCGACCGTTACAATATAGAGATTATATAATACACATATACAGCAGAAATGGGAAAAATAAGGCAGCTCAATTATGTACCCGTTATGGTCAGGTTTAATACCGTAAAGTATAATATTATATGCTCATAACTGGATAATTTCAGCTAGTTTTGCAAACGCTGCCTGAGTAGTAAAGGTTTCTAAAGAGAATCTAACCACTACCAACTCATTTGCATGCGTGCTGGGTTCTTTTCTTGCATACCATACTTTTCCTTGCTTTGTTACTTACTGTATTATTTTCCTCCATTAATAATTGTTTATATATATATATATATATATATATATATATATATATATATATATATATATATATATATATAATTATTGTCTTACTATTGCAGGTCCAGAGAGAATAGTGGAGGGCCCTCCTGGGCCACCAGGACCCAAAGGGGACTCTGGGCCTCCAGGGGAAGTGGGGCCACAAGGACCACCAGGAAAAGATGGATTAGATGGACTTCCGGGTAGGTTTTCCGTCTGGATATGAATCCTTATTCAAGGACAATTCTTTATTATTTACAAGCTTCCCCTGACTGTAAATAAACTTCTACTAAGCAATTGAGAAAGGAAATAAAATCTGATATAGATATATACATGCGATGTGCAGTATTAGACCCAACAATATTTTTACCAGTTTTCTTAAATATTTGTTCATCAATATCATGGAGTATTTTTAAAGCGATTTTTCACCTATTGAAGAAGTTGGTGTTTTTAAGATGTAACTAATTATGTGACGACTAATTTTATTTTTGTTTTGCAGCTCCATTACGTAGGAATTAAAAGACATTAATACATAAGAGTCCACGCAATGTTCTTTTTTTTAGAGAGGGCGTGCAATGTCCTTCATGTCGATAGTTAGTGCTCAAGGTTTTTTTTTTATTCAATATAAGCGTGAACACAAATTTAAATCTATTAACCGACATGATTGCGCGATTTGTTTCATAGTCTTTGTGCTTTGAATAAATGTGTTGTTCGTCCGTCGAGTCGACGAGGACCACTCTAGTCATCCGAGGGTTGGAGGGGCTGGTTCTGTTCTGTGCGCGCGCAGGTGGCGGATGAGGCCAATCCTTGCACGGAAGGTTCGTTTGCATAAGGGACAAGGGTTGAGTGGGACATCTCCAGGAGGGTTGATGGCACTCGCATTTCTGGCTTTCCTCTTCAGTTCTGCAGCTGCTGTCCTGCTAGATTCGCACAACTTTGTTGTGCTTTGAATAAATATACATAAATACAATCCCCATTGTCTTCAATAAAGTTAATTTTATCTTCATTTTTAGTTTGCACAAATCGACACCAAACATTAAAATGTCGATTTAACAAACTGTTATCATAGGTTGTTTTATCTTGCAAACTAACTGAAATATTTGCACTTTTCCTTGTTTAGCGAAAGTCGGAGTTTGTGAACCTGCCCGTAGAGCTTCATGTGTTTGTAAATTGTCAAATCGATCAGATGTGAAAAAAAAAATAACTGTGAGGACATTAATGTCAAGCACAATGCAACAAAGCTTTGATGATAATTCGCAGCATTTTTAAAATATTAATGTTCTGTACTCTTTTGATTTGTAACAGTTTATAAGAATCAAAATTATACAGATGCTGATGATTTATGATGGTGGATGTGTTTATAATGAAGATAATAGTTGATATGTGATGATGATATAAATGCTGCGGATGATGGTCATGATGATGATGATGATCATCATCATCATCATGATAATCATCATCATCATCATCATTACTACAGCCACCAAGGCAAACATCAGCGATACATCGGCACAATCAATATCATCGTTACCACAGCAAATGCCGTGAGAGAAATAAAGTATGTAATTAATGATAGAGTCCGGTGTAACACCTTTTGTAACGCCTGCTTTTGCATTCCAATTTATGTATAGTGTCCGATGTAACACCTATAACGCCTGCTTATGAGTTCCGATTAATAGTTCAGTGTAGAGAATTTAAAAGAAAAATAAGATATAATGTTTCTACACAAGTAACGTCAAAAGGTCCAGTATGGTACTTTGTTTTCTCTGAGACTTGTAATGGCGGATGATTACAAAGCTAGGGATGTTCTATTTAAGTGCCAACAAGAGTTTATATTCGAAATCCTGTTGACAAGAATCTGCATTGGTGTCTTGACCAATCAACGGGAAGACACTGCATTGGTCTCTTGATCAATCAATGGGAAGCCACGGCATTGGCGTCTTGACCAACCAATGAGAAGACGCTGCATTGGTTTCTTAATCAACCAATGAGAAGACACTGTATTGGTGTCTTGATCAACCAATGAGAAGACACTGCATTGGTGTCTTGATCACTAATGAGAAGACACTGCATTTGGTGTCTTGAGCTAATGCGAAGACACTGCAATAGTATCTTGACCAATCAATGAGAAGACACTGCATTGGTGTCTTGACCAACCAATGACAAGACACTGCATTGACGTCTTGACCAACCAATGACAAAACACTGTATAGCATCTTGACCTTCCAGTGGGGAGACACTGTATTGGTGTCTTGACAGCTAATGAGAAGACACTGCAATGGTGTCTTGACCAACCAATGACAAGACACTGCATTGGTGTCTTGACCATCCAATGAGAAGACACTACACTGGTGTCTTGATCAGCTAATGAGAAGACATTGCAATGGTGTCCTGACCAACCATTGACAAAACACTGCATTGGTGGCTTTATGAACCAATGAGAAGACACTGAATTGGTGTCTTGGTCAATCAATGACAAAACACTGCATTGGTGTCTTGACCTACCAATGAGAAGACACTGCATTGGTGTCTTGACCAGCTAATGAGAAGACACTGCAATGGTGTCTTGACCAACCAATGACAAGACACTGCATTGACGTCTTGACCTACCAATGACAAGAAACTGAATTGGTGTCTTGACCTACCAATGAGAAGACACTGAATTGGTTTCTTGACCAACCAATGAGAAGACACTGCATTGGTGTCTAGATCAACCAATGACAAGACATTGCATTGGTGTCTTGACCAGCTAATGAGAAGACACTGCAATGGTGTCTTGACCAACCAATGACAAGACACTGCATAGGTGTCTTGACCTACCAATGAGAAGACACTGTATTGGTGTCTTGACCAACCAATGATAAAACACTGAATTGGTGTCTTGTCCAACCAATGAGAAGACACTGCATTGGTGTCTTGACCAACCAATGACAAGACATTGCATTGGTGTCCTGACCAGCTAATGAGAAGACACTGCAATGGTGTCTTGACCAACCAATGACAAGACACTGCATAGGTGTCTTGACCAACCAATGAGAAGACACTGCATTGGTGTCTTGACCAACCAATGACAAAACATTGCATTGGTGTCTTGACCAATCGTTGGGAAGTATAGCCATTATGCGTGGTTTAGAAAGTTTAAACCTTTTTCGAAGCAGTAAGAAAAGCAATGAAGACAAATGAGTGTAAAAAGGTGTATTATGAAAACAATAAAGAACAGAACCTGTAGGCCATTACTCCGATTATTAATGACTGAGTGTGAAGGGAAGCTATACTCTTTTAGCATAATGTTACATCACCTAAAGGCCCAAAGACTGTCTGCACACATTTCAATCAGGAAAGCAATTATTCGAGAGACTTTCGCACATTTACGGTGACGGATAAGTGTTTCATTTTCCAGAAGTTTCAAATTATCAGTTATAAACCATGAAATTACATCAAGATCTCTCCTCCATGTAATTATTACACAAAATACTAATAAGAAACTAATATAATTCTGTCGTAAGCCAGATGGGATCTCCTGAGGAATGTTAGTTTCACAGAGAAGACTGGAAATAGCAATGCATCGCAGCCAGTGGATATTACAAGTGTGTTACACGAATTCAAAAAGCAAATTGTACAGCCTGAAGTGTATCCCACTTGGTTGGAGATGTATAAGACAAATTAATAGGAAAATATATCGATGAACTTATCACTAAAGTCTCAAGGTAAATTATATTTCACAATTAGTCATAATCTACTGGGCAATTGCAGATACTATGATACTAACTGAGCAACATTCTTCCGAACGTGATTCTTTTTTTCGTGTTTGAATATGGTATTTGACTACTCTTAAATGGACGAGTCTAAATTTGCGTATATAAAGTACCATTAGATTTGTACAAGATGGAAAAATCAAGCTCTGGTAACATCTCCTGCATGTCCGCCCTTCCCCTCTCCCCATCTACAGACTAGTTTGTACTAAACAGTCCGCCCTCCCCTCTCCTATATAGACTAGTTTGTGCTAAACAATCCGCAGTCGCCCATCCCCATTTACAGACTAGTTTGTACTAAATAGTCGACGCATTAAATAAAGCATGTGTTAAGTATGTTAAACGTTGGTGGGATCGGAAAGGGGAGATTTACACGCAGACGATTGTTCATAATACATATATTGTGTGCATGTCATTACCGTATTGTCTGTGTTCGTCAGATGAATCACATAGGTATATTATTTCTAGTTATTGTTCAGTGTCACCTCCTAATAGAAAGATTGGCCTTCATTTGAATCTGAGGAGTTCACATCTTATTTTGAATTGTTCGGCAACATTGGAATGACTGGTAGGAGAGATTCTGTCAACCATGTCTATCTATGTCAATCATGTCTATCTAACCACTGTGCAGGTTATCTTCCAGATAGCTACCATATGTTAACTATATCGTAGAACTAAAGTCTTTACACACTAAGACATGTTCTGAATATGGTGGCGTTGCTCTTCAAAAATAATCTTCATTTAGTCATTGCCTTGTGTGGCCTTTTATAAGTTGTGTTAACTCTCACAGCAAAACACCAGTGGAACTTATTTAACACATCACAGTACAACCGAGACATGACATACATTGAAAAGAAAAATCCTTCAGTTTTACACTCTTTCACGATACAGAAAACGAGATAAGTGTCTTTGAATACAAAGTTTATTGGGTAGAGAGGTGGAAAACGTTAAGATAGCGAGATTTGCCGAGATGTCTTAACGTTTTCGACTTGAGACCAAATCTATTCAAAGACAATAATTTTGTATTTTATTTAGTGTGCAACACTATAATATAGATGTTAATATTTAAACAACAGGTGAATCGACTGCAACTCCGGTTAGCTTTATTTCAGTTGTAATTTGACCAGGTCACCGCTGAATAATATGAATAAAAAAGCACAACTGTAGCCTCATTATGATGTTGTCCCCTGCAATACACTACATGAATGTAGTTACTGTAGCCTCATTATGATGTTGTCCCCTGCAATACACTACATGAATGTAGTTACTGTAGCCTCATTATGATGTTGTCCCCTGCAATACACTACATGAATGTAGTTACTAATAACGTTGGCAAATAAGCTATCAAACAACGAATCAAATTTGATTACAAATAAGACATATCACAGTAAATAGTATAATTAATTCTGCAAATAAGAATGTCATTTCTTTTTAAAAAATCAACAAGTTCTAGAATGGTATTATCACAAGGTTAAGCACTTGGTCTTATAGGGGAAACAATAGGTTGATTCACTTGGATTCACAATCACGTATGGATTCATTGTTGTGTAGGTATTTATATTTTGTGCATCCAGTGTTGAGTCGAAAAACAAACTATACTGTGAATGCGAAGTCTGCGAGGAAAAATTAGATGGGTTGTTTCACACTCGGGACTTGTGTTTGCGGGAGGGTTTTGAACTGTGTGGATGGATCGGTGAATATTGGTTCGCATATTTGAATAGCTTTTCTGTTGCTTTGCAGAGATGGGGCATAATTTATGATGGACTGCACTTGTTATTTCCAGTAATTTTCATTATATATGTTGGAGGCGCATTTTCTGAATGCAATTTTCGAACCAAATATTTGTTCGGATTGTGATTTTTTAGTTTTTTTTAATGAAGATAAGCTCAGTTTTTGAAACCATTGTTTAAAAGATGGCAGATAGTTTTCTCCCAATGCGGGGCTTAGTGAACCATATCTGTCTGTTGGAATCTCAAATTGGTATAGTTCTTCTTGCTATGAGCAATGCATCTCCTGTTGTAAAACTTTCTGGACAATTACGTGAGTAAAATTTGTACACAGCGACAGCGTCTCGGTTACATAGCGTTGCAAAGATCTTTTGGTATTGCCTTTCTTACAACCCTAATGTTTTCACCAGTTCGGACGTTCGTATGCTGTCCTACGAGTTTCAAGTTCTCTGTCCCATCTGATGCATTCTTGCTCACGACAACTCCCGATTATAACAAGAAGCTTTCCTTCACACTCCGTCGACCAAACTGTAAATTGTTGTTGAACCATAATATGGATTTTTGAGGATCTGCAAATTTGCAAATCCTCACAAATCCTTTCATAAAGAATGTTCATTTTTCGGCTGATATTGGTTGCGATTTACATGGGTAGCTGCCGTTATCTCCTTTTTCAAAAACAAAAACTTCTGCAATTATTTGTTCTGAAAAAGAGACCTGAGCTATCCGCAAAATTCCTCACGACGATCTTGATACTACGTTGTCAGATTTCATCCTGTCAGTTAGAAAACTGATGATCAGGAGTTTGACACCCTGAATGTAGTAATTAGCAGCGTGGACAGGCAAATGAAAAGGCATAAGTACTACCACTAGATAACGAATTTTGATGCCAATGCCTTGACAAGATAGATTCTTAAGGTTGCTATCAAATCATTTAAAAGGGAACAAAGAAGCAACCGTTAAAACGTTATGCAAAAGATGACGTTTCATATGTAACTTTGTCTATTGCTTTGGAATTGTACTTATATCTTCAAACTTCAAATAGAAAAGTAATAATTCCATACTTCCGATGCACAATTTTAATCTTTATATTAACAAACAACGTTTTTAAAAGTCGATTACCTCAATTTGTAATATAATTTTTTTATCTGCTAACTTCAATAAGCTCAAGGCATTCAAGCAGAAGGACATGTTTGCCAATGTCGTCTATGTCTGCATGCCTCCAGCGATTATAGTAGTTCAAGAAGTAAATAGGCAATACTGAAAATCATAGAGGAATACATCGGTGTGTGGAGGATAATTGTTTCCGACAAATCCTTCTGTCGGTGAAAGAAGTAGCAAAGACAGCGCTCAACAGCCAACTCTTTTGCCGATCTCAATTTTCAGGTCTTCGGGGTCAGAAGGGAGAAAAGGGAGACAGAGGTCATCAAGGTCTTCTGGGGTTTCCTGGAATCAAAGGAGAAATGGGTTTGTATAATTTTATCCTAAAACAACCAGAAAATGTTTGTTTTAAAAAAATTGTTTCCGTCCTACGAATACTCCCATTCATTCAGTACTGCTTTGTCGCTTATCAAAGATATTCATGTAAGAGGTATTATAATTTCTTTGCAAACCCATCTGATATTTATTTAAACATTTCACAGACGAAGCAGGTTTTATATAAAATTAATTGTGTTCATCTGTTTGTTAGTCATATCGTTTTATTGTCTTAGATTTTCCACAGTTTAACCATATTCGCTAAATGTAAAGAAATGGTGAACTCATTTGAATAGAAAGAAACAAATAGCGACTTATTACTCGGACTCAGTTTAAGTTTTAGTTTTGTTCCCATTATGTTTATCATTTCTGTTTCGTAATATCACAAACAAAAGTGGCTCCATCGTATATACATTATTTTCTACATTTAAGGTTCTTTATCCCTTGTAACTCCACGGGTCGGTATACTGTTATGTGAACTATCCAATCCATTTTTGTATATGTAAGTCGTGCGCTGCATGCGGGGAGCTATGCCCTGCTGAACTGCTTTCTCTCACTATAGGGTCAATACTTAATCGGTATAATATAATAAATATTGTGTAGTGCTGATGGATCTCATGGCAGACTACAGACCGGTCAGTCCAACTCTAAAAGGTATATAGATCGAAGAAACGCAGAGGTCCATATACATATTTAAGGATGACTGACCTCAGCTTTGCTTCGGTACATATATCCTTTGGTATGTCTGACCTGTCCACTAAGTGCCATAAGGTCCTCGGAGCTTTTTTATGCTGATTTGGAAAGGCTATATTTTTTTTAGAGAGATTCTCGCAGACCAGACTGGGTAATGCATTAGTTTTAAGTCTGTGTATTGCATCGTCACTGCATGTTAAATGACATTCTAAATTCAGCAAGACATTTCCGGGTTGGGCTCAGGTGGTTGCAGTAATTGAGTTAAATGTATTTTTTGTTGTAGGAAACCTAACTCTCCAGTGCCATCAGTAGGGATTGTTTAAAATAAAAGTGATTACTGCGTTCAACAAAGACGTCAACACTACATTAACGCTTTGCAAATAGAACAAAAACAAAATGAAAGAGGCAGTATACTTCACGCCGAAATATATTTCAGATGCCATCATGATATCAAAGTTGCTTGAAAGTAATTTCTAATGATACGACTTTTGATAACCTGTTTTCAGATAATATAGACAATGAGTTGAGTTAAATACAAGTGGGTCAGGTTAAAGGGTAAAACAAAACATGATAAAAGAGAAACTTAATAAAACCATTTGGACTGCCCAATGACCACACTTTCTTCTCTACTAATATAATTCTATAAATATATACACAGTGTCAGTTTTAGAGTGAAAGATGATATTTTGTAATTGATTCTCGCAAAGTCTTTATTCTCTTGCATTTCATACACGGATTCTATTGGTCCTGCTCGCGTCCTTTATCAACAAACAAATGTACATTTATAATGATTAAAAAAACCATCTTTCATCTCCACTTTGGATTCAAAGTTGTACTCAATCACGATGTTGAATTTCAACTTTGTACATACTGTACACCCACTTTCACATTTTGGGGGCCATTTGAGCGTTCTATATGTTTTATTAACTTAATAGAAATTAGATGCGTATATAATACAGAACAGAATAAAAGTTTGCTAAATGTTCAGGTGATACAGTGGGAAATACAGTTCAATTAAGAATAAAACCCTGGAAGATTCTTGATAATCGACGTTTGTAGACATCACTTTCTGCTACTGTTCTTTCATATAACATGTCCTCGTATTATGCAGAAAGCAATACATGATATATGTCCTCACGGTCAATTTATAATTAAAACTTCACGGTATTGTATCAGTTATGTGTGTCGATTAGACAGGAAATACTTGTTTTATATGACCGACATATCACTCGCATAACTTAACTCATTTCACGGTGATGCAAGAGTATTATCGGAGCCGTAGTGGATTTCGATTCATAGCGACAATCAAGTCTGATTGGTCAGGTGGATATTCTGAGCGTTGCCAGTGGCTGTATTTCTGATGGCTATCAGCATGATGACGTCGTCCTTCAATAACCTGATACATGATGGGACGGCAATGTCGATACGTTAGAATCTGATTGAACTTGGAGATAGTTTAGAATGGAATAAATATAATGTGTCTTAAAAGCTCAGGTCATCTATTCTTTTTTGAGATATCGACAACCTTCATCATAGGGTGTGATGCCAGCAGCAAGAATTGTATCTGCTATCTTGAGAACATAGCTAAATCGATTCGAGGCAAGTCGTTGCCTGTAATTTTACTATATCAACGTTCTCGAAAATGACGTAACTTACCAGAGACTCTAAATAATAGCTGATATTTTCCTCAGCTGGTTTACATCCTTGAGCGGCTCTGATATTTTTTACTTTGATAAAACTGCTTCTTTTTTTTAGAAATCTATGAAACGACTCATGTGTTGTTTACATTTCTATGAAATGTGCAAAATACTTTATTCACACAATATTTGCCTATGTAGACTTTGTAAGTATTATTCATTAATACAATTATGTCGTTTCAGGTGAGAAAGGAGACAAAGGAGAAAAAGGACTGCGCGGATTGATTGGTTTTACAGGCTACAAAGGCGATAAAGGTTGGTCAGTCTGTCCAGTCCATCGTTGAAACAACTAAATGAAATAGTCATTATTTTGACTTGTTTCTGCGTATAGTGATGATTAATCCAAATAGAGCGGACTTTTTTCTCTCGGGATACCTTCTGAAATACTGAACAGCAATATATCTAAACGAATCAGCACTTTCGACATAGAAGGAATTACCAATGTCCAACTCTTCTATTTTAATCAGATACGACGGCATAAGCTAAAATCATCGGAAATCCCCATCGACTATACTAATATTCCGAACTTCAGAATGCTTAAATCCATGGAAATCATTCTTTGAAGTGCATCACAGAACGACCATTCTTTTCTCACGACAGTTGTACGGTCGAATAAAATAATCACTTTGGATAAATTGTGTCGAAATTGTTAGACTGCAATCTGTATACACTACACAAACAAACCCGACGATTTTTATTTTTTGCAGCGTTGTTTCGTGAATATTGTTATCCATTACAAAATAAAATTTAACTTAAGACTATTCACCATAAACAATATGTTTTACAAAAATATATCATCAATTATTATGTAAAAAGAAATGTATTATTTTTGCCCTATCAAATTTTACAATAGGGAAAAATATGTTAGGCTTGAGGGTATTATTCAGTCAAGAAACGACAGTCATTTCATTGTTTCTAAGCTATACAAAAAATAATGCATCAGTAGTCTTTGTTGCCTTAAGAACGTGTATACAGTTTGGTATCTGATTAACGGTGATTAATTTGTTCAGCTTACCTATAATTGTTCAACTGGACGTTCATACTATGCCTTTAGGTCTGCAAGCGTCAGAGAAGAAAACGAGAAATCCCTTTGTACTAAATAACAAGACCGTTGTTTTTAGAAATGTATTCGTTCTTGTGAGAATTCATTTATATTAATTGCTTTTTCACATATTTTATTTCCTTGCTGGTATTAATCACTAATTGAATTCCTGATGGCGTTGGCAAAAAACTTGCACTCAAATGATTAAGAGACAGGCAAAACATTTGTGTTACTTAACGTGTACAGATTTGCAGGAACGGCCTTAGCAAACGCGGGGCCCGATTTGGATCCTTTTGGTGGGGCTCCCTGGATTTACGTACGGGGCCCCCTGTGAACACGGCGTTTGGAAATAAACTTTTAAACAAGTTGTATATGATATTGAACTTAAAATTTTCTTCCATCGCTTTAAAATTAATTTCTCTCTATAGATATGTTTTTAAAACTACTAACACGTTGGGTTTCTGTGAGTTCGGGACCCGATTGGGCCAAATCGGTCGAATCGGCCAAAGGCCGGTCCTGCATATTTGGTTCCGATGGTAACGATATGAATATCGTATGTGTTATATGATTTGTTTAAATCTTGAAGCGTTTCCTTTCTCAGCTCAGATCTCTATGTTCATTTTCAGGTGATAATGTCAAGGGAGATCAGGGTAATAAAGGTGAAAAAGGAGAATGTGAAGGTATTACCAAGTGCTAAATATTCTCTCTGTCTCTGTCTGTCTGTCTCTCTTCGACACCAGAATCACGAAATAGGCGCTATTCCGTATTAATCTTAGCTTTTTATTGCATTGAAAAGTGACATAATGTGAGATTTATTTAACCTTTCCCATTTTATATCAGTGATGAAATTGTATGAGAAAAGATTCCAAATCAGATGGCACTGAAATCATTACAAATCCTGTAGATCTCCATGAGTACACTCAGTGATTATTACATTATGAGGTTTTGTACTAATGGTTTGTGTTGACGTTGCTGTAATGATAGCATGGGTTAACGTTGCTGTAATGATGTTATTTGATGATGATGCTGTAATGATGGTATGTTTCATAAATATCTCTGTAGATCATAGAGATAAAATAGGTACGTTCATGGTCCTGACAGGGCGTGACGCGAACCTGTCGACCGACACAACATGTGCTGTACTGGACCCACTTTAAGGAGTTTACAACATACCTTTCCTCAATTCTTCGTTCGGAAGACTACCAGTGTAACAAATTATTGATTAGTCATAGAAAGATAGACTTTACAAATTGACGGACATTGCATATAAGTATCCAAAAGTTTTCCAAGGCAAGAAAGTTAGATATAATTCATATTATATTCTACCTGAAATGTCAGTGTCATCACAATCAGTTCGAATCGTCTTCTCCGATTCACTCTGTTGTGATGATCCAAAACAGAGATCTATGCAAGGAGCCATACAGTTCTAGCTTGATGTTCAGTCAAACTATCGGTCACTTTAAATCAGCATGTTTCTGTATCTGAACCAATTTCCACTGTTTCCACAGCAATGTGATACGAGTTCTCAGAACCTGTTGTAAGAGCAAAATTCGGTTAACGTAATGAATTATACGAGCAGAAATGCGTCCAGTAGCACTTACGTGTAATCAAATGCAAATTTAATTCTTAATTATTATTAGAAGTTTTATGTTTATGTGGCACTCATATTAATGAATTTGATATTGACTGAGCTCCATAATTCAGCCTTTTTCTACGATGAATGTTGCCGTAATAAGGTACCATATTTACGCGCCTACAAGTTGGCTGCAACTGCAATGCAAAGGTCCAGATTTGGTGCATGCAGTTTGTTAAAATAAATAAGTAGAACAAACAATATTCATGAATATTCCGGCGCATTTGTTCTACGGAAGATCGGGGTATATGTTGTTTGCAGGTGGAGCCTACTGTTAGTCGAGTAAATACGGCACCAAAAACAAGACCTTAATCGCATTTAACATGAAACATTTAGTTCTAGTTTTATTGTCATGAATTCTCCCAGTGTGAGTTTATTTCGGTGCCAGTGCTTCGAGTACTGATAATTGATGTTTTAGCCACGAGCAGATGGTATATGGTTAAAAACAATACCTTTTTCTTGTAGTTCCTTGACAATTTGTTTCTGTGTTAGCAGATGATAATGCTTTGGAGCCTGTAGTTTCCCTTGGAGTCATACATGTAACGCATTTGTTTAACTTTGAATTTCCTGTATATTTATGCTTGAGTTTCTATTCCTTTTATTTGCCAGCTCAATTGTCCATAGAAAAATGATTTTATTTTAATATTCTTGACTATTTTCGATTTCTTATTTATTCATTTGGTCTTGCTAACGTTTCTAAGTGCAGTCTCCGCATGTAATACGAGACGATAGTGTGTAATCTTTCACAACTACCGCACGTAAACTGAATATGAAACGGCATTGACGCGAAATACCATGTGTACAGAAGAAAACAATATAGGTAAAGCACTCTACTGTTTGTTTACTATCATTTTTTAATACATATGCTTTGCTAATAGCTTTTTTAAGCGAGGAGAGTAGACGAATGCAGGAGATGTATTTACCGGAGTATGTTCAGAATGGTATGTGATATTTTCTACCGCAACTTTTCCTACATTCAGTTTTACTCAATTACTTGTTTCTTATACTTGTATATATAGATGGCTCCAGGGGAAACGAGGGCGATATTTACAAACTGATATAATTGTTTAGAAAATATTGCAAAACCCCAACATTACATTAGTAAGCGAGATACAAATGAAACTTGATCGCATAAATACTGTGAACAATTATTACCCTGGAGCTATCTTTGTATTTGCAGTATCCAGGAATACAACCTGATCATGTTTTATATAATTGGATGTAATATTAATATATCTTAAAATATATTTTGAATTTATGCAGAAAATTAAGGTGTCAAGTTTGTATTTATCGTAGTTATGTATATGTCGGTCATCTTTCAGCAATGCATAAATATTTAAATGGACGCATTAATTACCGAAAGATTAATTGGATTAATTAGAATTGTGGTTTATTTTTTGGTATTTTTTTTTTTTTTACTGTTTTAAATATTTATGAAAGGGCACAAGAGTCAATGATTTTCTCCTTTACTTTAATTTTTACTACGAATTAAGGGCTTCAGTAGCAATGGTGTATGATGTCTGTAAATGATTACGCGGGTTTTTTGTGGTCTTTATTTTGTAACAAAAGACTTAAGTACAAAGAATAACAGTAAAAGTTATCAGCGCGCACAAATTTAACGTTATACAAATTTAGAATCATTGATACTTTCCAGAAGAAAAAATACGTATTCTAATGCGGCAAGTAAATTTGCTTCTATATCCAAACAGTCAATGCTAATTTGAATGTCGTTTCATTTCAGATGTATCCCAACATAAACAGAGAGCAGTGTTATCTAACACTGCAAACAGAGGTACGACGATAATTGTCTCGTAATTTAGTGCTTTATGTTTATTTGTATTTATCTATTTCTATGTGCACTTGTGCAGTGTTCATGTGCTGAAGGGACCATGGCCTTTGCTATAATTATTTCTGTTTGAAATAACATTAGGGGCAAAACAATTCTCGAATTAAAAGGTTTCTGTTGCATTGAGGCATAGCATTTATTAAACAAAGAAAAAAAATCTTGAGGGATATGAATGAATGTATTTCAGTTTTTTTTATTTTATTTAGCCATACCATGTTAATTGTGTAACTTTAAGTTATAATGCGTAAGTCATGCCATTCTGCGTTGCTTTGATATTGTCTATGTCATTAATTCAAAATATATTTTAACAAGCAAATAATTCCGTTACATACGATATTAGCAAATTAGCACCCTCGTTTACATATATCATCAATATTGGATTCGGATGATCACCAGTGTCTATGTTCACCTGTATTTTTAAATTACCTGCTTTCTTAAGCAGGTATCTGACATATTTGCAAACAACAACAAAACTATAGTAATGTTTAAAGCTCATCCATCAATGAAAAGATATTAAAAATGACCATAACCAAGTGAAGTCTTTCGGTAAAATAATAAATGTAGTTAAGCAAGTTCATCACTTGCTTGAGCACCCTTTATTTGACTACATGATTTGTGAAAGATTCTTTGTTTCCCAGATACCTCTCAGTTTGCTGCTATGTGTCCAACCGACATTGTTTGCCAGCAAAATTCTTGTTTAATTGTATTTTTGTTTTCAGAATCTCGGTCTAGCGAAGGAAGTTCAACTGGCGGTGCTAGATCTCACTTCTCATTATCCCTATGGCTTTGTACTTTGTTAATCGTGCCATGGACGTACAGCTGATTTTACGTTTTGTGCTTTTGAACCGATGTAAGGCAGATGCAAAGATTTGTATATGAATGGCTGATTAAGTTTCTATAGATCACATTGTGCAGTAATTCTGAGTATGAGAGAATTGGGAATGAATTACAGTACCGTGTGGATTATTTACAGTACATGCACACAGTTGCGTACTAACGGGAGGAGGGGGGGGGGAGCAATCGTAGCGGCCCCGGGCGCCATTTACGCTTAGTACGACGCTGCATGCACATTAATTTACAGACTGGGTGCTGGCTGATATTCCCCAAAAGGATTTTAGGTTCATTTTGATTGGAAAATACAGTTTGAATGTTGCTTTGAATTTCCACACACAGATAGATAACTAAATGTATGTATGTATGTATGTATGTATGTATGTATGTATGTATGTATGCATGCACGCACTCACGCACTGGACATCACACTGGAGTTTCCACTTGAGATCTAGTGTTGAGAAATGACGTTGTCCGTCTCACATGTTATATTGACTGGAAGGGCATTTGTATTTATAATTTGTATTTAAATGGTACTGGTTATCGAATTATGTATTATTTCTTAAACTTGCATATGAGACTACTTTTTCACGCACCAGAATTGAAAGCTATCGCGTCTGAACCATAATCTGTGTGTTTTTTTTCTAGCTGTGCTAACAATACCTTCCATGTCCATAATTACATGTCAGTCTCAATAAGCATATTATGCTAACGAGAAATCTATTTGTCAACAGATTTATTATCTTGTGTTAGTATTAAGGTTTTTGAGGGCTTGCGTATATTTTACAGCCAATATTTATTTGCTTTACAAATTTTGCAAGACTTACACTATTTTAACATAATAACTCGTCCTGGCGAAAAAAAATTTTCAAAAAATTCCTTGGATAACATGGATCTGCGTGAAAGATTGTGAAAAATTCCAAAGATAGTGTCATTTATTGTATATTGTAAAGACTGTAATTTACTACACATTTTGTATTTATCAAAACATTCCATAGCCGTGTGTTTTATTTTTGTTTCATATTTGAATTCAGCGTATTTATTTTCAAAGTTATGCTTTTTTGTCAGATCAGAGTTGAAAAGAAATTGATGCATAGATCGATGAATATGACTGCAAACATTCTGCGTGTGCTGATTACTTAATATTTCATGTTGTCTAGAATGGTGTCATTGCTGACAACGTAACTGAGTGATCTATATTGGAATTTTTCCCAGATGAGTACAAATATTGTGTAAAAAAATGTCTAAATCTATTTTCATTTTTATTTGTTTCCCAGCTCTGTGAATAAATTGATAAAACTTTTGCTACAGATTGTATTTATTGTTTCATATTCGTTACAGTTAGATAGATGATATAGAAAGATGAAGGGAAGACTCACCTTGAGTCATACATGCAATTTAAAAATCTTCTAGTCTGTCAAGTTTTAGCGAGTTGTCACTCACTGGAAACACAACATTTGCATATCAGACGGTCCAATTAAGCAAAAACATTTAAAAATATTTGAAACATGGAATTCAAAAGAAGATAATGTGCTGAGGTTACATTTTGTCAAAGTCATCCACTTTCACAATAAATAAACGGCGAGGAAAGGTAGTTTGCAAAATTTGATGCAGAATGGGAGGGTTGGTCCTAAAGCTTGAGTCTGTTGCGTATAAAAGTGAAACCCACATCACTGTGGCCGCAACGCCCGTGAATAATAATAATAATAATAGTGTCGTCATCATCGTCGTCGTCATCATCATCATTTAAACCGATAGATTGGGGAGGAGAAGAGTAAACTAAAATATGAATAAAACTATATATGTGTGAACTAGAATTACGACATGAGAATACTGTACCATATTGTTATTATTATTATTATTATTATTATTATTGCTAATATCCTTCTGCTATGCACAATTTTGTTTATTTTTATCATATTCCTTCTTGACGAGATAGCAACATCAGCCGAACCAATACTACTTTTTAACTGTCACCCTTAATTTGAGCTTATGTGATGAATCGTCTGTTAGAGGCATATATTAGTCTCCCTTAATTTGAGCTTATACGATGAATCGTCTATTAGAGACATATTAGTCTCCTTTAATTTGAACTTATATGATGAATCGTCTGTTAGAGGCATATATTAGTCTCCCTTAATTTGAGCTTATACGATGAATCGTCTATTAGAGACATATTAGTCTCCTTTAATTTGAACCTATATGATGAATCGTCCAAGATAGGCATATACAGTATTAGTCGCCCTTAATTTGAGCTTATATGATGAATCGTCCATGATAGGCATATACAGTATTAGTCGCCCTTAATTTAGCTTATATGATGAATCGTCCATGATAAGCATATACAGTATTAGTCGCCCTTAATTTGAGCTTATATGATGAATCGTCCATGATAGGCATATACAGTATTAGTCGCCCTTAATTTGAGCTTATATGATGAATCGTCTATTAGAGGCATATATTAGTAACCCTTAAATTGAGCTTTTTAAGTTTTATATATATATATTAGTAGCCCTTAATTTGAGCTTATATGAGAAATGTATTAGGTTACACGACGGTAACATATCGTATGTCGTCTGTGTGCAATTTGTAATTTAAACTAAAAGAAACACGAGCATTAGCAGTTTCGTATACTGAAGAAAAGTGCAAAATATTTGCCTTCCCTATCTTGTTTTAAATTAGAGTGTCTCGCATTATACAAACGGAATCTTTAACGTGATTGCTGCGTAATGCTGGAAAATGACGGTAAAGGTAATAGGACATTAAAATCAACAGACAATTGTTAGTGTTTATACTGGTATTTACACAAGGCTTGAGGTCGTCGATGTAAAAGCAATAATGCAAATGAAGTCTCAGATATTTTATCACCTAATAAAGTGTCTCCACTGAGTCTCTGAAGTTTTCGAACGATGCATTGTAAGAGTAATTTAATCATGTCACCAATCACATATCAAACATAAAGCAAAGGATCAGTTGAAATGGATGGTACCCAAAGGTATTTATGAAATAGACTATTTGTCTTCGTTGCGAGTCCCAGTGCAAATTTATTCACTTTGATCGTAGCCTCGAGTTTCATTTTACAGATGTAGATATTTCAACGATCAATTATTAGTAACAGTTCCCATAGAAAAGACGCCAGAGACACTGATAACTTAGACCACGAAAGTAAAGTCTATGTGCACACACCTAATTAGTAACCTTAATCAATTAGTCTGAAATGATAATTGCAAAACATAGTTCCTGACATTTAGTCACTTTATTTTTATTGGTACTTTAGTGTGTTATTAGACATAAATCATGACCACTTGCGCAAATGCATATTTTATTAACAAAAGACCGTTCTGATGGTCGTCATTATAGAATTTCCGAAGTTGATTTTAATATAAATTCTATTCGGGAGGAAATGGGAGCTATAAATAATTCCTTGTGTCATTAACTGATACAGCAAAGTTGAAATCCTTGACTTACAGATGCCATGAAGTATTTTAATGACTGAATGCCATCTTGCTCAGCAAAATAATTTACAAAAACTAAAAGATCGAGTCTTTGATATGCGACCGAAAATTTCAGGTCCATTTATTTTTAATAGTATAAGCGGAAAATTATTTATCACATTATCTTTAACACAACTGAGATTTTATATCCTACAAAGAAAAAAATGCTGCATCCATACGGTGGTCTTGTCAGGAAATTAAAGAAAAAAGTTAGTAACGAAGCAACGGAGAACATATATTGTGAAACAGTAATAGTTTCATATGAATGGATGAAGCTGAAACTATTATTAGCAAGTAATCAATGACCGTCCTCAACAAGAATATCATAATGTCAACACCTAATGACACCTGAGTGTGGATTATATCATTACTAAGTAAATATTAATATTCAATAGTAAAGCTGTATAGAACAACTCTAATTGGAAATACAAACCACATAGAACTGGCAACCATGTGAACATGACGAAACAGATGATACAAAATTCTGTTATCACAACAGATGATACAAAATTCTGTTATCACAACGAGCAAGGATTCTGTGTTTAATTGAGATCATGCTACATCACAATCGAAACATCTTAGTCCAATTCTCACTAAAATATACAACATACTTCAAGTGAAGAGTTTTATAACATCTTAATCTTAAGGGATATTTATTAGTGTGAGAGAGAAAAATATTAAAACTAACCACGTTTCTTATTGCTCATTACGGAGATGGAGTGTTTAAAATTTGGAGAAATCCACAAATTCTGTACAAGGAATAAACCAAGATAGCTTAAGAAATATTGAAATTATAAGATCTTCAATTTCTAAAGTCAGTCTCTGCTTAATGTTCGGTATCTCATTGATTATGGACTATGAAAAGTATAAAGAAATTTACTTTCAGGAAGCGACTTAAAATAAATCTGGGGAAATGTCTTTCAGATGAAAATAAAACTAATGTACTCGGCAAAGTTACAGACTTTGCTGTATGACGCTTACTCCTTTCTAACACCTCCAAGCACAAACGTTTTGGACCATAACAGGACGGATTGGTATTTGAGTGGAAGAAGTATGGGGTAGGTAGATGTGGCTAATATGTATTACGGAGATGACAAGAACCGGAACTTGCAGGAAGGTGTTATCTACCCTTGTAGTTTTTGTTGTTTTTAATTTTGGCATGCATTCCAAAAAGTGTCAAAATATAGGCAGTACATGACTTACATTGATCGAATATCTGTCGATGTCGGTAACATCTGAATCACCTCACCGAAGTTTAACTGCGCATGTTTACGGTGAGTTGACCTGCCATACTCAAGTTCCAGCAAGGCCGCACCTAATTACTAGCTCTGCACACAGCTAATCTGACGGGTTTGTTATAGGATTGACATCCTTTTACCATCTGTTCTACTTGAATTGGCAGAGACACGATGTAAATTGATATATTTTATTAAACTGTGTACACTTCAGGTCTTTCCTTATCCATTTTGTTATAACAAATAAAATGGCAAACGCTTTTGATTAGCTGTGGGAGCAGCTTATGTATTGGCTTGCTAGGACTTAACGTAGCATGCACAAATTAAACTTTTGCCGTTACCACAGAACCTACGATAATAAGCAAATAAGCATTCATTGTTATTACAATTTATATTTTCCATCAATGGAAATATTAAAAATTATTGACATGAAATATCTGCAACCGCATATGCAAACTTTTACGAGAAAAAACCGGATGTACAACGATGAAATACATGGCTCTTCAGGATTCTTGTCTGATCCAACTCCTTATCGAGACATAATCGGCTATAAAACAAGGAGTGTTTCAATTGAATATCTCCCTGCAGAAAGATATTGCTCATCTAATGCATGGTAACAATTTCACACAATCAATTAACAGGCGTTAGAATAACATTCTCAATCGACCCAGGTTTGGGCTAGAGGCACTGACAGAGCTGCATTTCATTCTTCGAATTCAAGTCACGAGGAATCATTATAAATTGCATGTAACCTTCTTTTACAAACGAATCTAAATAAATTTTAAGTGACTTAAATGGATTAGAATTTAAAACGTTAAAAAGTGGCATTAAATAACAAACTGTCTGGGATTCTAAATCTCTTTGTAAGAACGTTTGATACCTCTTGAGCGTTGTTGCATGAATCCTGAATAGAAAACCCACTTTATCGGTTCTAAGACACACACACACACACACACACACACACACACACACACACACACAAACCTATCTATCTATCTATCTATCTATCTATCTATATATATATATATATATATATATATATATATATATATATATATATATATATACTTATATATATATATATATATATATATATATATATATATATATATATATATATTGTTACGTGTCTAGGTTCGTATAAAAGTAACAAAGAAAAGAGTGAAGCCAACAAGCTTTGTAAATTTAACAAAATAATTTATTTCCCCAGAAACAAGGTAAAAATATGAAAAAGGACTTACGGTTTATGAATCAAACCCAAAAATTAATCCAATAATTAAAAATATAAATCCTATCACATAAAAGTTAAAAAGTTCTAAATGAATCAAAGTTCGAATCCCGATGAAGTTCCAAGATGGAAGGCGATGACGTCCTCTATAACTTGTTTTGTGTGAATTACGACTGACTAGAAAAACACTATGATACGTCACTTTTACTCCAACTGAAACGCAAAGCGAACCATCTGATTAGTCACGTGATCACTTCCTTTCAAGCGACGTAGTAACATCATACGTCAATTATCACGCAGGCCATGCACGGATTCGATTATACTGAACGAATCTTACTATAAGATTCAATAATAAAATATTTTTTATAAAGTTATTAACTATAGAGTTGAAACTGGCTCCTAAATCTAGATCACCAAAAGATACAGAGTTTCAAACTACTGCGTGTTTATCAGGTTTAACAGAACTGAACTGAATGTTCTGGAAAAATGTCAAATCCAGTGAATAAAGTTATCATTACAATAACATGTAATGAAATAAAAATAAAATAAAAAGAAATTTAAAACTAACGCACAAGTAATTAAATTACATATACGTAACTATATGTGTATATATATATATATAT
>JAECUM010057735.1:0-17500 GCA_016617855.1 Megalonaias nervosa
CTCTGTGTGTCGCCTTGAATGGACAAATCCAACTCTTCTATATTAAAACTGATCAATAATGTCTGCGTTTAATTTTTTGTCAAAAGTGACAAAGTCTTGGTCCTGTTATGATGCCTAACCCTGAACAAATACCTAGGTCAGGGCCACGGACGACATGTGGGCCCCAGGAAAAAGTCTCTAGTAGGCCCGTATCAAGTACAAATTGTGACGGAGATAGACCCCCTGACCAATGTGGGCACCGGAATTGTTCTACCCTGTCCACGGCCCTACCATCTTGTTGGACGAACCAGATCAGTCGCATGAGCCTTATTCACACTGTAGCGTACACACAAGCGTGTAGAAAACACATTTGATTAACATCGAATGTTTTGCCTGTTATGAGCCACTTAATAGTATTTTATCCCCATCAATGTCTTCATAAAAGGATTCACATCCACATATTACGCACCTTACAAAATAGTATAAGAAGATACCTGCAACAAATTTTAAGCAAGTGCGATGAAAGGTTCCACTGAACCAGTTCGAGGCTCCGAGTGGTCTAACGCGCTCACCGTTCCGGATCACTGTCATCCCACCTCTGTCTGCTTAGGTTCGAGTCTCAGGCTTGGCTAACGTGGTTACGTGAGAATGCTTGCCAGTAACTTCTCGTGGGTCGATGGTTCTTCCCGGGGTTTCCATTGTTCTTCCTTCATCAGTTACACTGGCCGCCATGTTTAGCTAAAAATGGCGTTAAACCCTTCAACAACAACAACAACTTTTAGTTCCTTTACTCTGAGATCTTCGATCCGTATTCATCTTGACAATAATTCAATCTGTGTTTTGTAACTGTGGGTTACGCAGCGCCATGGGGAAGTACTTTGTTCCTCTTGACAATAACTTTTTCTTTTGTAAAGGTGGATTATACAGCGCTGTGGGGAAGGTAATATTAGGGAGTCAGTTACCTGATTTTGTTCTCAAGACCTTAAAGTCTAGTAAGTTGAATTGCTTGAGAATAAAACATTTTCAGCAGCTCATCAACGCAACCACCCGTATATAATGCACAAACAACTGTGAAAAACGCAAACCCTAAAATGCATTATGCGCCGTACATAAGAGTCAACAGTGCGTAATTCACAAAACGAGAATGCACGATATTTACATTGCAATACCTATCGGGAAATCACATCTTCGTATTTTATTGGTGTACTCAATCTACATACATGGCGTATTATTTACGCACCCTTACCTTTTAGAATCTCAGAAAAGAATGTAAATGCGCAGAAACAGTTCGATTTTCTTACGTTAAGGCTTAAAGTTGTACATTATAAAACGTGTGAATTCAATATTAAATTATTATGGATCTGAGATTCTGTTTGTAAAATAGTTGGTGTGTGTGAATGATTTCGATTTTTAACGTAGCTTTAAAAAATCATATCTCTACGATGTTTGCAATGTGGCAGTTTACAGTGCTGTATGGCACTGGAGCATCATGCCACAAATATGTAGCAGCATGTCCCTCCTAGTCATATTATCCTGACACCAAGTCAACCAGTCCTAACACTAACATCTTAATGCTGAGTGCCATACCAGGGAGCATTCAGTACCATTTTTATAAGTCTTTGTTATGACTCGGCCAGGGTTTGAACCCGAGACCTCTTGCATCCGAGGCGGACGCTCTAACCTCTTAGGTCACCGGAGCGGAGTGAAGTGTGTGTGTGTGTGATATGGACTTTTATCGTAGCTTTAAAATTTTTTTTAGTCATGTCGGTATGATGTCTGCAGTGTGGCAGTTTATAGTGATGTCTAGCACTGGGCATCATGCAGAAGACATTTGGCATCATGTCCCACCCAGTCACATTATCCTGACACCAGGTCAACCAGTCCTAACACAAACCTCTTAATGTTGAGCGCCTAGAGAGGCAGCTGTTAGTGCCATTTTTATAAGTCTTTGCTATGACTCGGCCGGATTTGGAACCCGCGACATCTCGCATCCGAGGCGGACGCTCTAACCACTAGGCCACCGGAGCGGTTACGGTGTGGAGTAGTTGGTATGTTAAGAGATAAACGTAATTGGCACGAGAAAAACTAATTGAGAACAATATTTACTGCGAAAATAAACTCAGTCCTCTAGCAAGTTGACATAAAGTCACGGGAGCCCGAAGAATTACTTTTATCTGGGGTAGGGGGGCGGGGAGTATGTAGTTGTCAGCTATTAAGTTTTACGGATGTAGCCCAAAACATGTTTAGGGGTGAAAGGTGTGGGGGTAGTGCCCCTATGCGCGGGCGCCCATTGATAAAATGCTCATTTAACAAATGAAACAGCAATTATGAATAGCATCTATTCCCAGAAATACATAAATATAGTCACTCTTCACAATATACATTCAACAATTAACAGGCAGTCAACTTAATTTTCAGCACTTCCACGCGAAAGTCCTGGTGATGCAATTTAGGTCAAACGACGTGATTTTAAGGGCTGTATACATGTATGACGATGTGACTGCCGTCCACATTCTCACCAAAACGATCATCAATGAACATTGAAAGTATTTACATTAAGGAATTTACCAATAGATGCAACGTTTTTCATATTTAGGGATACTGGCGCTAAGGAGTGGCCACTGGATGTAGTAGGATGTGTTATTAAACTAAATGAGAATTGCTTGAGCTACACTGTGTTCAGTTGACTGTAGTTTAGTGACATACCGTCTCTCTCTCTATGGTTACATATCTACATGACTTGATTGTAAGCTGTACACTTGTCCTGAATATTTAATACATGCTTCCTGGCACTGTGACATGAAAGTCATATGTCCGTGGAGATGCCAGCATTCGGGGATACCCTTTTCATCCGACAGATGAGGTTAATTCCAACAATTTGGTATTGGAATCTAGTGTGTTTACGAAGTGGGATACATGATAGCACGTTATTAGTAATGTAAAATAGGGTGTCGGCATTACAATAGTCTGCCAGGCGTTTCTCGATATAGACGTGGTAGAGCGATAGCGAGCTCAGTTTTCTTTTTACTTATCCCACCGTTTCGGTTTAACTTATCACATGACAAAACTAAATAAATAATCCGTAAATACTCTATGTGAAGTATGTTAGTATTAATACACCCACCCGTTTGTTTGTATCTCCTACTAATTTTAGAAACAGAAAACATCAAGAATAAAAAATCATCACAAAACATGGTCATTTCATTTATTGATTTCTAATTTCTGACCCTATTGTCACCAATGGGTCCCGAACATTGTCGAATTATTGGCCTTTCAACGCAAACGGAAGCTTGTGACGTGAACAAGCAGACAGACTGCTTGCTGTCCTTTTCTGGTTTCTAGAATAATCTATTTCAGTAAATTCTGTCGTCTGCGTCCAATATTTGATATGTCTACTGACAATATTTATAAAGCAAATTTAACACATAGATAGGAGGGACTCTTATAAACATGTGTTCAAGGAGATGTAAATCCGAAGTTTACTCAGTTAATGAGATTTTCAGAGACGGTGAACTACATTAGATCTGTTGCTCGAAAACCGACTGGCCCAAGGAAATATGGCCACCGTGTTGCTAAAGCAATTCACGTTTGATTCGAAATGCCAATAATTTGATAGTATTTGGAACTCCCTGGCGACAATCAGTTAGAATTCATAAATTAATGAATGAAATGACTAAGTTGTGTGCATTATTTGATATCCTTGATGTCTTTTGTATTTAAAATTAGTAGAGACGGGGTTCCAAACAAACGGGATGATGTGCAAATACTATAACTACATGATACAATCGTGTTATAAGTCGCAGCGTTTTGCATTCCTCTTGCTGCTAGGGTGAAAATGTGTAGCGTGTATACTAAAACACATTTGTCTCAAGAACCATATTTTAAAAAAATGGGGGCCTGTTTCGCGAGGCCTAATATTTTTAATCCTTGTTTTCTCCTCGTAAAGTTTCAATCGAAACATTAAAGACACCTCAGTCAATTTTAAGTAAGAATTTAAAACGAAAGACGTTAGTTTGAACAACATATAAGCACTCATAAAGGAAATTTCGAAACTTTCTAAACTCCTCCCTCCATCTTCTAAAAGATAAAATGCTTCATCATATCCATGAGTGTGTCTGTTTCCTCTTGTTACGTGTTAAGTGCCATTTGTGTACGTATTTCCCGTGTTGTGTTTAGTGTACCGTACTGCACCTATGTCACTGTCTTGCGTGTAGTGTACCAGTAGTATAGCTTGTTCCTGTTCTTGCGTGTAGCGTATCAGTAGTGTACTTATTTCCCTTTGTTGAGTGAAATGTGCCAGTAGTGTACCCATTTTTCTCTATTGCATGCAGAAGTAAGCTACCTGTGGCCATATCCAATGTACCATTTGAGCATTTTTATTATTGGTGTATTGAAAGCTCAGATGCCTACCAAAAATAAAATATGTCACAAAAGATGCGAAATACATCAAATAAGATCCTCAAAGTAGCCTATTAAGTATAAACGTTTGGATCGCAACGTTAGATAACAAAACTATGTTTAGATTGGAATAGTAATAACCATTTTCGAAACTGTTATACCTCATAGTTTTACCCCAAAATTGAAATATCAAGCTTTGGTGGCTTATAACATTTGCCCCATAGTGACCTTGAGAATAGCTTGGAGTTATTACAGTGCAATATTAATGTTAGGCATCAGAGGACATGCTCTGTAAGTACGGTAGTACTATTCTTTTTATTTTGTCACGGTCAAAGATGTGTCTTCTTACCTTTGTGACCATAGTTGCGGTCGATAATTTGCCTTCTCACCTTTGTAGTCGTCCTTATGGTTAAGATTACGCCCTCTCACCTTTGTGGCTATTCACTATCAAAGTGTTTTAGTGTGCATAGAAATTGCGACATTTTGTGAATCCGGGGTTGTACCAAATGACTGGCTGTATCAATATATTTGGCTGTGTGAAGTACACCTTTAATGGAACACCATCTGAATCATTACAACAAAATCAGAAGAAGTGTACAATGAATAAATTGAGATGGATTAATTGCTTGTGGAATACGGTTGCTAATAAGAAAAAAAATTTGACGCTTTTTATTAAACAATTATCCTGCAACAGCAACAACCCATTATCTAGATATAGACTTGTCCACATAAATATATTAATAGTAAACACGGACTTAGTTTAAACCGCTATCTTTCAACTGCAGCACACAATAACATGATCTGAGTGCATGAGTTGTCTCATTTTCGTGAACTGTATTATATTTTTACACTATTTTAACAAAATCAGCCAAATAACACTGCTTATGAATCCCACCAATATCTGTTAATGTGGGTGTATTTCTAAAACCAAAATATGTGTACATTTCTCTCGACCAATTTAATAACACTAAATCTTATGTTTAATAATCTTATTTTCTAAGAGTTTCCACGTATCCGATATGTTTTATTGGGTAATTTGTTAACTACACATGGAATCGTAATAGCAATGACAGTAAGGTACAACAAATTGATTCAATATTAGCATGCAATATATGTATAAGTGGACTATGTGTTTTAACATAACTCTAAAGGGAACCTGTGCTCTAAGAAATATCTAAGAGGACCATCTGCTTTAACTAATCTCTAAGATGACCATGTGCTCTAAAAAAGATCTAAGTGGATCATGTACTAAAACATAGGTCTAAAAAGACTTTGTGTTACGTATAAAAAGTATTGGTCATCCGGTTAAATAAATTGATGTAGTAGCAACCAATTTGTTTTCATCCGTGCTGATACTCGTATATGTAAAACGCTAAATAATAATAATAATAATAATAATAATAATGTATCAAAGCACAAAGGGAACAAGTTTACAGTAAATAAACCGAAATTGAAAGCGTGGACCGTGTGCTCTAAGAACGAGCTACATGCATCATGTCCTCTAAGAAATATTTAAGTGACAATGTGCTCTAACATAGCTAAGTCTTCATTGCAACAATGTAACAACAATGAACTAATGTAGTAGATATCAAAAAGAAAACAAGTTTATATAAACTGAGATTGAAAGAGTGGTAGTGAAAGAACAAAATATGCGATTCAGAAATAAAAACAATTACGACAATAAAAAATAAGTATTTTTTATGCACATTACTTGCACAAACATAGCTTCATTGCATTGTCGAATGCTTTACAAGTCCTGTCTAATGTTTTACAGGCCTTGTCTAACTCATTACAGCCTTTTCTAATACCTTACAGTACTACTAATAATCTACAGACCTTGTCTGATGCTTTACAGGCATTGTGTAATGTTCTACAGGCTTTCACTAATGGCTCATAGGCCTTGCCTGCTGTTTTACAGGCCTTATCTAATGCATTACAAGCTTTGCCTAATCTTTTACAAGTATTAGAAACCTAGTTTATGTTCAAAAATTAGAATAAGGGCACAAGCATTACACTTGCTGATCGAATATTGCAAAGAGACGTTTAATTTAAAAGAAGCCAAATTTATTCCTGGAAGTATACTGCTTTACGACTTCTACATTATAGCAAGTGCAAAGTTGATATAAAATTAAGAACAGATAACAGTGGTATTGTCACCCATGTTCAAGAATGCACGAGACAATAACAAGCTATTGAAGAATTCATGTCGAAAAGTAAACTTTTAACGTAAGTTGAAACTATTAAATTTACCTCATTAACTTGTGCCAAATTGCAATTGCTCACAACCCAAACTTGAGTTCTGAAAAGAAGAAAGAAAGGAAATTTTACTGGATTCGCCGACTTAGAACAATGAAACCAAGCGATTTAAACCAAGAAGACTATAAAAAGAAGCCACGCACAAATAAAAGCGTCAACTCTGTGCAGCCGGCACATTTTCATTTAAATGACTCTTTCAATTTGTCACCGAATAGCCCACATTTGCGATTACTCAAATCTACATTAAAAATAACACATGGCGATATGGCTCATCGACTTCTAGCTCAATATAAAATATGTCTCAGCATCAGTATCAAGACGAAGACAATTAGTTGAAACATCACAACTTTCAAGCTTTTATTCCTGTAAAAATTGTCATGTACAATTTTGTGACCTCGACACTTTTTGTTTTTTTTCTACTTGTTTTGTCTGTGATTTGTATTTGCCTTTAAAAAACGACTCAGAGTCTAGAGCGCTTAGGCTAGTTAGAAACTAGTTTTGCACTGTTCGTTGTCAGGGTATTGCACACACACACACACACACACATACATGTACGTATATATATAGAAGGATATACATGCATCACAAGATAAAATTATTGGAATATATTTAGAAATCACTGATATCAGGCTAACATTCTGGTTTTCGAAAAAAGTATCTCGATATAAACAGTATATACATGTACATATATTCAGAAAGCATAGTGATCAAACAAAAGCAAGAAAAGGAGAATAAAACGAGTATATTGAGGAGCATGATTCTAAAAATCACTTGCAAACAAAATTCCTCAAATATTTACTGTCTCCGATATAATTCTGAAGTTCAACAGAGTTGTGTGTACACGAGAGAGAGAGGTGGGGACTATGCCTTAAGGCTTATGTTCTTAGTTGTATTTCCCAGAGAGCTAGAACTTATAACTCTCAAGCATGTTTCATATAAATAAAGAAGATTTTCTATGAAGCGTCACATTTTTTCTACTAGAGTATTTGACTTTGAGACTGAGATGGAATTCGGTGGAATGATCTAAGGTTTCATTACTAATTGTTTATTAAGCATTGTACCATGTCAGAACGTTAGAGAATATATTACCAAGGTTATTTGATGATTCGGTATGAGAATGAAGGTGAGGAAACTGGTTGAAAGAGGGAGGTTTTCAAAATAACCTCGTGGACTCCTCGTGTGATAATCGTAAGATAAATAACATAATAATTGTTCTTTACAAGCCAGAGAAAATCCAATTCTTAGGAAGTTTACTATTTTCTCAAAAGCTTCAAATTATTTAAGATCGAGCCAAGGTGTTTCCTGCCTGTGGAAAGATAGCAACATGTATATGGAGAATACATATGTAAATGCTAAGGGATACAACACACGTCGTACAGTTATTATCATGGTTTAGGTTGTATTCCAAATCAAGAGACAAACAATACTCTACAGAGGAACAGATTGTATGAAAATGTTTTATAATGTGTTGAGTAGATTTGTTAACTAGCATATGCAGTATTAATTGTGAAAAAGTAAAAACTATTTGATAAAGAGGAAAATATTTTAATTTAACAAATATGACACATTTTTGAGAGAATATTAACTGGTGCATACCCATGATCGGTTAAGAGGCAGGTAGGTATGTCCAGCACGCAATGATGCACTTTAAACTGGAAATCCCAAAGCATTGTTTATTCAAAACTTATCCGGTTATGACAGTCATCTGTTTATCAATACATTTATTAAAATGATCCAGACGAGAAGATGAATTCATACTGGACAAGGAATAACATTACATACCATTTATGAGTGATTTTTTAGTTGATATGTTCGTGAGAGACGAAAAACAAATTACGGCTAAGAGTACATATACGTGTGTAGATAGCTTCATATTTATTGGAGAGTCTATCGAACAGCTGACTAAAATACTAAGTAATGAAAGGTTCACAGAAACATTGAAATATTTTAGAAGCAGGAAATACAAATGTGTCAGAAATTACATTTATCCAAATCAATACATCAAATTAGATGGATATAATATAATTTGCTCCAAATGCCAGACAACTATGATAATGCTTCAATTATGAAAATAGGTTTGGAAATTCCATGAAAAGCTTGCGATTATTTCAATGATTACGCATTGACGCGAGAGAAATTAATTTTAGATGAAAGCAATTCAATAGAGTTTCAGAAGAATTAGATACATGATTACAAACGTACAAAAATCATTATATCAAAATTGTTGTATACCATGAACAGGAAAATACATTATTAACTTCAGAAACTTAAAGCTTTACTTGTTAACAGTTTAAACCTGAAAATAGAAACACAAATGTGTCTAGTTGTAACAACCCTGACTTGATTTTTTGGGCTACAGAAAAAAAAGACAGTTGTCTCTTCTGAGCAACCGTGGCTTAATCTTTTGAATTAATGACGAAAATATACACGGGGTTGTCTTACTTGAATAGTCGTGGATCAAATAACATTTTGAGTTCAAGAAAAAGAATTAAGACAAGAAGCAAAAGGCATCAAATGTGTTCTTCAAATTAATGGTAAATATATAAAACATAGGAAAAGAACAACGTGTAAAACTCTCTGCTGATGAAAATTTTCCTTGTTCTTTAAAGTGGCATAAGATGTATAATTTGTCAGGAAAACATGAACCATGACTAAGTGAACCATGACTTAATGCATGTTTGAATGAAAATTAAGAAAATCAAATAAAATTAATATAAAGGGGTTGTACAGTGCTTGATTTAAGAAAGTGATTGACTTATAAATTTATCTACACCAAGTTCAAAAACATATATGGTTATACAATGAGACAACTGATGCCTAATGCTGATTGTATGTTTATCTTTGTTGAGAAAAAAAATTGTTTTGATGGAAAACATTAAGTGCTAAGGTACCAGTGAATACTTAAAACGTTACATATTTCCTTTAACGCAAATGAGTAAGAATGTTCATGGATGTTGGAAAAATTATTTTCACGGTGTAAATAATGTGTAAGTTTATGCTAAACTTGTATTTATTTAAAACAGAAAAAGATGAAAACAGATTATAAAGGTAAAAACAAAATGTATAAATAAATTAATTTATTATTCGCAAAAGTACAAGATTACAAGAAAATTATAAAGAGAGAAATATCTTAATCAGGTTTCAGATATTGGAGATGAAAAGCATAACAATTAACAAATTAAAACTCTGGATATAGGACAACAAGCGTGCTTTTGTTGGGGATTTTTGCTTGTTTTTGTGTGTGGGTCTGTTGGTTGGGGGTGTTGGGCAAGGTAAACATAGAACCATTTAGATATGTAAGCAGGCAGAAGTAATCTGGAAATACATGTTAGAAACTTAAGGTGCTGTGTACCTACGATATACATTCTCTATAGTCAAATGTCCAATCTTTATGGTCTGGAATAATATGCTTTCTTTCTTTCCATTGCATTTATTGTCCTGGCTATAAATTCGCCCATGTAGATAATTCAAATATCCACTACTAAAAGCTAGTTTAGTTCGTTGCCTACTTTTTCACGTCGATTCACACTCCACAATCATCAATCAGAAAGCATACTTTTGTTCCTTGAGACGCATCAATCGGTTACTCGAATCATTTATTCAAATTAAAGTTATGATCTACTACGTTGATATTTCGCAAATACCAAATTTCATCACTTTAGATGTTTCTCTCAAGGGAAATGTTAAATTTGAAACTCAACCGCTCTGGTGGCCTTGTGGTTAGAGTGTCCGCCTCTGATGCGGGAGGTAGCGGGTTCCAACCCCCTTCCGAGTCATACAAAGACTTATAAAAATGGTAGTAACAGCTGCCTCGTTATGAACTCATCATTAAGAAGCTAGTGTTAGGACTGGTCGACCTGGTGTCAGGATAATGTGACTGGGTGGGATATGATGCTACATGTTTGCGGTATGAAGTCCAATACTAGACGTCACCATAAACTGTCACAATGCCGACATAGTAGCGATATGACTGAAAAATTCTTAAAGCTACGTTAAAAATCCAACACACACACACACACACACACACACACACACACACACACACAGAAACACACATACACACACACACACATACGCACACTAATAAAGGTCCAAATACAATACATCACTTGGTCGTAGTCATCACAGAAGAAAAAATCTTGTATTTGTGTATTTGAGCTTGTTAGAATAAATTCTCATTATATTCTTAGAAACATCATTGTCTAGAGCTCCATCGTAATTGTTGTTTTAGAAGTAGGATGACCCCAAAATGATGAAAATGGTACTACTGATTTCTCAAGAACTGACTTTATAAAAGTATATCACTTGCCCACACTAAAATGATATATATTCGAGGTTTCGAAAGCCGTGAGAAAAATCCGAAATATGAAACTGCAGAGATATTAGTTGCCTTAATTACCATGCATTCATTAAAATGAAAAAGAATGTCATACAATAATCTGTCTCTTGATTTCAAATTTCCAAAGTTATGTGCATGTTTTGGGGCTGACGAGAATTTTGTTCCTTGAGAGCCAGAAATGTAGCATTTATCTCGCAATTAACTAGACCATTCGCCTCATTGTATTCATTATAATTGCTCTATGTTTAACCTTAAATGGACAAATTCAACTCTTCTATATTAAAACTGGTCAATAATGTCTGCGTTTAATTTTTGGCAAAACTAAGTCTTGCTCCAGTTATGGTGCCATTGCCTGAACAAATACCTAGGATCTATCGTGCAGGAGCACTGACAGGATTTGTGGGCCCTAGGAAACATTCTCCAGTAGGCCCCTATCAATTTCAGATTGTGACGGCGGTGGGGCCTCTGACTTACGGGCCCCCGGAATTTTGTCCTTGTTGTCGTACCCTGTCCGCGGCCCTACCATCGTGTTGGAAGAACCAATTCAGTCGCATGAGCCCTGTTCACACTGTGACTTGTCACAAGGTGTGTAGAAAACACATTAGATTAATACTGAATGTTTTGCCTATAGGAGTCGCTTAATAGTATTTCCAGGTTCGCTCATTCTCTATTCCCATTGGATGTCCTTATAGAAGAATTGCGATCGACATATTGCGTACCTTACAAAATAGTGTAAGAAGATACCTGGAACAAATTTTAAGTGTACAACATTTACTTCGCTGAAAGGTTCCACTGAACCCATTCGACCTTAAGTTCCTCTACTCTGCCGATCTTCGATCCGTATTCATCTTGACAATAATTCGGTTTGTGTTTTGTAACTGTGGGTTACACAGCGCCATGGGGAAGTACTGTATTCATCTAGAAAATAACTCGGTTTGTGTTTTGTAAATGTAGGAAACTGCTGTTTTTATCTTGACAATCACCCTTTTTTGTAAAGGTGGATCATACAGCGCTGTGGGGAAATTAATGTGAGGGTTTCAGTTATCTAATTTGTTCTCAAGACCTTAAAGTCTAGTAAGTTTTTTTGTTTGAGAATAGAACATGTGTAGCAGGTCATCTATGCAACCACCCGCATCATATAATGCACAAATAGCTGTGAACAACGCTAACCCTAATATGCATTATGCGCCATACATGAGAGTCCACAGTACGTAATTCACAAAACGAGAATGTGCGGTATTATGTTGCAATACCTATCGGGCCACCACATCGTCATAATTTATTGGTGTACTCAATCTAAATACATGGTATATTATTTATGCGCTCTTAATTTTTACAATCTCGAAAAATAATATAAATGCGCTGAAACGGTTCGATTTTTCTTACGTTAAGCACGAAAGCTGGACACTCAAAACGAGTGAATTCAATATTAAATCATGGATTTGAGATTCTGTTTTGGAAAATACTTCGTGTGTGTGTGTGTGTGTGTGAGAGAGAGAGAGAGAGAGAGAGAGAGAGAGAGAGAGAGAGATTTGGATTTTTAACGTGGCTTTAACAAGTTTTCAGTGATGTCACTAAGATGTCTGCAGTGTGGCAGTTTATGGTGACGTCTAGCACTGGGGCATCAAGCCGCAGACACGTAGCATGATGTCCCACCCAGTCACATTATCCTGACACCAGGCCGACCAGTCCTAACACTAACCTCTTAATGCTGAGTGCCTAGAGAGGCACCTGCTAGTACCATTTTGTAAGTCTTTGTTATGACTCGGCCAGGGTTCGAACCCACATCTTCCGCATCCGAGGCGGACGCTTTAACCACATAGGCCACCGGAGCGGTTTAAAAAGTTGATATGTTAAGAGAAAAACGTAATGAAATAGACACAGGGACAATAACTGCGAACAATATTTACTGCTTTTTCAGACATTGGACATACAAATCACTGCGCAAAATAATCTCAGTCCTGTAGCGAGTTGACATAAATCCGGGGGCACCCGCAGAATTACTTTTATGGGGCCGGGGAGGGAAACATGTAGTGGTTAGCCATTAAGAATTACGGATGTAGGCCAAAACATGTTTAGAGGTGAAATGGGGGGCACGTGAAAATCCTGGTGATGCAGTTTAGGTCAAATGGCGTGATTTCAAGGGCTGTATACATGTATGACGATGTGACTGTCGTCCACCTTTTCACCAAATCAATGTTTGTGATCATCGATGAACACTGAAAATAGTTACATTAAGGAATTTACCAACAGATGCGACGTTTTTCATGTTCATAGAGCTAAGGAGTGACCATTGAATGTCAAGTTTTGCAGGATGTGTTATTAATACTAGATGAGAATTGCTTGAGCTAGACTGTGTTCAGTTGACTGTAGTTTGATGACATACCGATTGTCTCTATGGCTACATATGTACATGACTGGATTATGAGCTGTGCAGTTGTCACGGAATTTTTAATTACATGCTTCCTGACAGTGTGACATGAAAGCCGTATGTTCGTGGAGATGACAGCATTCGGGGATACCCTTTTCATTGATCAGGTGAGATTAATTCCAATAATTTGATATCTGAATCTAGTTTGGCTACAATAGGCTGCCGGGCGTTTCTCGGTTTAGATTTGATATATTGATAGCAATCTCGTTTTTCTTAGTTATCCCACAGTTTCGGTTTAACTTGGCACACGCCTAAAATAGATAAATAAAAGGTAAATACCCTAATTAATATGTACTAACTACATGATTAGTTCGTTGTACAAGTGGCGAGCGTTTCACATTCATATCTAATACAATTACAACACTACGGCGAAAATATGTAGCGTGTATACTAAATCACATACACAGAAAAAGGATGGGGACATTTTTTCCTGAGGTTTAGTATTTTTAATCCTCGTTTTCTCCTAGTAAAGTTTGGATTCAAGCATTAAAGGAACATCAATTTTAAGGATGAAATTAAAATCAAAAGATGTTATTTGAACATATAGGCGCTCATAAAGGAAAATTCGAAAGTTCCCAAACTCCTTCCTCTGTCTTCTATATGATACAATTCTTCATCATATCCAAGAGTGTGCCTGTTTCTAGTTACTAGTAATGTGCCATTTGTGTACCTATTTCCCCTTGTGTGTAGTGTACCGTACTGCACCTATGTCCTTTTCTTGCGTGTAGTGTGCTCTAGTGTAGCTAGTTCCTGTTCTTGCGTGTAGCTTACCAGCAGTTACTTATTTCCTCTTATTGCTTGAAGTGTGCCAGTAGTGTACCATTTTCTCTGCATTGCGTACAGAAGTAAGCTACCTATGGCCAAATCCAATGCAAATTTTAGCATTTTTATCACCGGTGTGTTGAAACCTCAGATGTCTACCAATAATAAAATATGTGACAAAAGATGCGAAGCACATCAATTAAGATCTTTAAAGTAGCCCATTAATTACGAACTTTCGGATCGCAACGTTAGATAATAGAACTAATTTTAGATGATTGCAATAGTAATAGCCATTTTCTAAACTGGTATACCTCATGGTTTTAGCCGAAGAGTGAAACATCAAGCTTTTGAGGTTTATAACCTTTGACCCCTAGTGACCTTGAGAATAGCTTGGAGTTATAACAGTTTAATATTAATGTTAGGCATCAGAGGATATGCTCTATAAGTACCATAGCACTATTTATTTTGTTTTGCTAAGGTCAAGGAATTGACCGGGCCGTGTCATACCAAAGATTTATAAAAATGTTATTGACAGCTGCTTCGCTAGTGGGGCAGGGGCCAGTTTTTATGTACAAATTTAATGCCCGCAGTCAGCGACCTAGTATAAAAAAAAAATCATAAAAAAATCAAATACACAAGTGAGGTCAAAAAGGTCCATATTTTTGGATACCTATATTAAAACAAAGCATAAGAATATTATCCACTTGACCAGAGAAGTCAATGGCAGTTCATAGCAGAAGTTTATGCACCCCAACCCCAAATTTATACCTGCAATTTGCATGTCCGAAGGTCATTTTTGACACCATGTGATGCTCACAGTGCAAACACAAACCCTTTTCCTAAATGAGAGTTCTGCAAAACATTGTGTACTAAACAGGCTGATGCAACTGAAAATAGCTGTCATCCAAGCCGTTTTTGAGATATTCTACTTGCCCCAAACCCATGTGTTTATTGTTATGGGAGGCAAGCTCTTCTTCCTAGCCGACTATTGGTATTTCGCTATCAACATACTGCAGAGTAACTATGGAAAGTGTACATGCCTGACATCAGATTCAAGAACAACACAAGCCCGAAACACCTAGTTCACAAATGTATCCATATCTTTAATTCATAAACAATAATAGATAAAAAAAAGTCACACCATAGTTTTAAGTTAAGAAATTTGCCAGGGAACAATTTACGAAACTGGACCCTGCCACCTAGGCGCTCAGTATTAAGAGGTTGGTGTTAGGACAGGTCGGCCTGGTGTCAGGATAAAGTGACTGGGTCTGACATCATGCTGCATGTGTGCGGCATGATGCCCCAATGCTCGACATCACTATAAACTGCCACACTGCAGACATCCTAGCGATATGACTGAAAATTGTTAAAGCTACGTTATGAATCCATATCACACACACACACACACACACACACACACACACACACACACACACACTGTATACCGGTATGTGTATATCATGTACATCGTGCGGCCAAACGTTGACGCAGAATTTTACAGGTCTAAATGAATAGGCGATATCATCCCCAAAATCCGCCAATCAGTAACGTAACAGTTGAGGGGCTGACTTAACGACCTAAGTAAAACACTGAAAAAGCATTGAAACAATTCATTGTAAGCGCTGAACATAAGCATGTGCTAGGCCAGTAAAAGCAAAACGGGAAAAGGGCATTGAATGAACCTAAATGGACTACACAAGAAGTTGACGATCAATATAAACCATGACACGATTAACTCGACGTCATGTATTAATTGATAATATAGTCAGATGATTTAGTTGATATGAAAACATTCTGCATTTATTTGGCATTCATGATGCAACCTTACTTAGTCCTATTTAGTCAACAGGACACAAACTATGTCCGTAAATGGAAAATATTATAGCCCAGTTGATCTATGTGTTGCTGCTCCACAAGATTCGCAACCCCGTTCTCTTCATTCTATACACTCAGCCGCTCTCACGTGTCATAGATCGACATCCGATGTCTCACCAGTTGTACGCTGATGACATTAAAATATACAATTCGAGCTACTCAACTGAAGTTGACACTACCATCCAAGGCATAGAGAGGTGCATTTCCGATGTGAAGTCCTGAATGACATGTAACAAGCTGCAGATGAATGATGATAAAACTGAAGCCATTCTGATCACCAGGCTAAGACTTTCTCATTCACATCCTTTACCACGAACAGTAAGTATCATCAATACCAACATTAAATTCACACAGTCAGTACTAAACCTACGTGACACTCTCGACAGTACGCTCTCATTACACCAAAATTTAACAAACATATGCAATGCTGCATATCTGCAGCTGCGACGCATCAACTCCATTCGCAATTTTCTTTTGGTTAATGCCACTAAAACACTTGTGTGTTCCTTAGTACTTTAAAGACTTGACTATTGTACTTCACTTCTCTTTGGTTCGTCTCAGTATCTACAACAGAAAACCGCTACGGTGGCTTAAGTGGTTAGAGCGTCCGCCTCTGATGCGGGAGGTCGCGGGTTCTAACCCCGACCGAGTCATAACAATGACTTATAAAAATGGTCCTAACAGGTGCCTCGCTGTAGGCTCAGAATTAATTCGTTAAATCCCTGGCGCCACGTTTGTGCGTCAGGAGATAGCACCCTACTTCCGAGCTCTGAAGCGTCAAGGTCATTTAAGATATATTACAATGGGTGGTATTACAGAAACGTAGACAGACGTAGCTCTGCAAACATGCCAAATAATCTGGACTTTCTACTCGCGTTACAAAATACAGAGGGGAAAACGTAGTTATGAGACCCGATTTTTTTTACACCAAAGATTCGCCCGTCGTCGGAATCGGATTTTGTGTCCGGATTTTAGACTTTTTGGCCTCAGTTCTAAGACAGACCGGTCCGAACTGCACACAGACAGGCGAACCTCTGCACAAAGTAGGCTGAGTTAGGGATTCCAAGTAGAATATGGCCAGGACACGAAAATGCTGGGTCCAATAAGCAACAAAAAACTCCAACTTTTACCCTTATGCACATGCGCGCGCGAAAGAGCCAATGACAAAATACGTTTTTAACACAGCTTGGCACCAGGCCAAGCGGAAGTCACTTGGACTCAGATTTTTGGGGACGTATTCAGAAGCAGCCCCAAAATGTGTTTCCTACTCGTATTTCGGGTGAAAATGACAAAAATCTCGAGGGATTAATGAGTTAATGGGTGAAGTTTGATGATGTGACCAAATTTGAATATTCCTTGTTTATTTAATTATTTGTGCATCAGCATTGCACATAAATTACAAAATTAGCCATTCTTTGACAATTTGTAAGAAATTTTGAAATCCCTTGTTAAAAGGTTAG
>JAECUM010057736.1:0-16205 GCA_016617855.1 Megalonaias nervosa
ATATATATATATATATATATATATTTATTTATTTATTTATTTATTTATTTTTTTATTTATAATTTTGCATTTGTATCTTTTTCCTCATGTCATTTTGCTAAATGAACTAACGCACCTGATTCACAACTGTACTCATGCTTTAAAGCCCGTGTTGAAGCTAAAACAAATTTTCCTTAGAAAAGCAACGGTGTCTTGCGTCCTTAACTAGATTATATATAACAAGAGAATAATATATCTGAAATATTTTATTAGCGTCAGATTCGTGATTTGTTTATCGCATTTACACAATTATTACCATTTATCAAGTGAAATGTCTTTCTTCATTGTAACGACCGTTAAGTTTTAACTTAATCTGTCTACATTGATTACAAAGCTAGCTCATTTCGGAGAAACTGTAATAAAAATGCTTCATTAAATTGTCAGCATTTTTTCATGAATGAAGGTATTCTATTTACACCTCTATTTTTGTTTAAATAGCAAAAGTTTAATGACTTTCTTATTTGCAAACTTTGGTACAGAGGAAACATAAATTGTATTGTATGGCAGTTTATTTAGAACGAAACATCACATGTTTTAATTACAAGGAATAAAACATGTTACAGCAAACTTTTCTTCCCGCCAGTCGGCATTTCATTTCTTTGTCGACACCATGATGAAAATGGAATTGGAATTTACTACGTGACTATTAACTGTCCTTCAAGAATATTGTAAATCAATGTAGGTTTTCATCTAAATTAAAAGCACGATTTTGCACCAGGCAGCTAAATGTTTTGTCTTTTTGTAAGGATAAAATAAAGTACACGTATCACGATTAGCACAGAGATGTTCTGCTTATAAAATTACAAAGAACAACTCAGATTAAAATCTTATTTAATCCTTTTGGTTGACAAACGTTTTTAAGTATAAGGAGGTAGATTTATTTGACTGAATATTTGACTCAGTGTCACCCAAAATACTTAGGGGAAGCAAATGGTTGGAAAAGAGAAAGCCTAAATGTGCACACTGGAATTTAAAAAATAATTTCACATTCTAAAATATAACCTACAATCGCTTTCATTTTCTTCTACCCATTTTATACCAGCAGATGATGTGATCAATGCCATTAACTCAAAAAATAATCGTTACCCTGTTACGAATCTATGATCTTAAACTATGTGCCAGAAAGAAGCAAAGCCAACACGTTTAGTAAAAAGTAAATAAATGGATTTCTCTAAGCTAAAAAGTCCCCAATAGCCTTGAATATGGTCTTACCACCCTATGGTCATAAACTATGTACCAGCAAGAAGCAAGAACAACAAGTATTGTAAAACTTAATAAATAATTTAATTGTCAACGTTATAAATAAAAATGTGAGAGATCTTTACAGTATAATGAAGTGAATCCAAAATAATCCTGAAAGAGTTATAATTAAGTCCAAAAGAATGAAAAGTTCAATACAAACGTCAGAACCAGAAATGTATTGGTCAACCAAGAATCTTGAAGCTGTCAAAATGGCGTTGTCCAGAACTCCTATAAATAATTCACAGCAGTTCCAGAATAATGTTTTAGTCCAAATTATGAGCTCTTTCTATTTCCACTTGAACAGTCCAAACAATTGGTTTTTGTCTCTCAATAAATATCCAAGTACAACATTAAATACATCTGCAAACTTGATGTTACAGCGGGAACACAAGAAGTAAGAATGACTCCAAAATAGGAAGGAATTTGATTGCACAGTTCTTTTCTTATATGCACCCTTCTATTACAACTACACTTCACAACATATCCCCCACGTGACAGATCTTACAGTTTCGTCCAATTGGAAAAAGGACGTATCTCGTAAGCATGTTTACTAATAACTCTATTATTAGTAACTGCAACGATGTACGTAAGTATCTATTTATACATCTTACCGAATTTATGCGTTCTTTAACATCTTAGAACAGACCCTATGCATGAACGGCACCAACTAAAGATAATCTGCAGAATTTACATTAAAAAAAGTTACAAAAGTTAGACAAAATATGTACCAGGAGTTAAAAAAAGTATAGATATTCATACCAATAGTCTTGCAGCTTCACAATGATATAATCCAGAATGCATTTGAATGAGTCCTCGATAATTCCAAGTAGTTTGGTAGTCCATAAAGTCAATGAGCACTTTGTAATTGCAACGAATAATTTAAATACACAATTGTTCTCAAATTATATCTGAAGACAACTATAAACGGCTCTGCAGACTGACCCTAAGGTAGGAATGAATAATTGTTTACCTAGTCCCTTATATACATTCCAACTTGACATGTGTAGCAAAGACATTTTTTGACAAAAGGGAGAATTTCAAAATAGTGTCAACATGTGCGCTTCTTTAGCAACAACACAAATTATGCACAAAATATGGCAATATTTTATTTCTATGCAAGTAAAAGTACATCTGCAATTAGATTATATTTTCGATTGATGTGCTTAATGTAGGTGGCTTGTGATCACTGAATACAACAATCGAAGAAGGAGCTGAACTAATATACACCTCAGAATATTGCAATAGAAAAGCCAAACATCCCTTCTTCTTTGTGGAATAATTTCTCTTATGCTTGACTGATTTTTAAAAGGAAAATAGCACTCTAGATTATCCATATTATTTGACTCCAACAACCACTGCATCAATTGCATCAACAGGGGGGCCCCGAGTGGCCGAGTGGTCTAAAGCGCTGATCGTTACGGATCACTGCCATCTCACCTCTGTCTGCGTGGGTTCGAGTCCAGACTCGGCTAACGTGGGTACGTGAGAAAGCCTGCCAGTAGCTTCTCGTGGGTCGGTGGTTCTTCCCGGGGTTTTCCAGGGTTCTTCCTCCACCATTAATACTGGCCGCCATGTATAGCCTATCTTGTGCTGAAAAATGGCGTTAAACCCTATAACAACAACAACAACAACAAAGCATCAACAGGTATTTTAAATGGTTGACAGACATTTGGAGCCTAAAGAACTGGTGTACATTAAGGTAAAGTCTTTAATTTGTCAAAGGATTCCTGACACTTTGAGACCAAAGAAACTTGGTTTTCTTACTAAAAAATGTCAGAATCTCAGACATTTAAACAAAATTTCCGAAAATATCTAGCTATACCCAAATTTCACACCAGACGCTTTTTATTTATAGGCGCTGAGAATTCAGTGATAGCCTTGACCTTAACTACTATAGGTTTAACGTGACTTTCTTCCACGATATGTCCTAAAATTGTAACACAAGCACGACAAAATTCGCTTTTACCAAATTTTTCTATCAGATTTTCATCTACGGGTCGAGCGAAGAATTTCCTGTCGATATGACCATGGAAAGAGAATTTCATAGCTCATTGAACACTTGTCACCAGCTGGTATCTCTGGTGGTCTCCATTTTCTCATATCGACCCAATGTTTAAAAAATAACAAACTTGTACTTATGTGACCTCCGTTTTGCTAATAATCCTCTGAAGCTAACAGGAGATCTCAAGATCTTGTTCCTGTTCGACAACGAGTGATTATCTTTTGACACCCTGATTAGAGTAAAGAGAATGAGTAGTAAAAGGAGGATCACTGTGATCAATATCAATAGATTGATTAGACTAGGAGGAAAAACAATCTCACGAAATGACTGACCAATAAATGTGTCAGCCAAAGCAATAATTTCATAATCAATATCATTCTCAAGAACAGTTTTGACCTAACTTTCATTTCATTCTTAATGGGATGAGTATTTTGATTCAAACAAGGCTTGTCAGTTAGTAATGGATTAACCACGATCTTATCTACAGCTTAGCCAGTACCTCGTAATAAATGCATATCCACAATAGGTAAAGAGGTTACTGCTGCAACAGCCACAGGTCCTCAGACTAAATCTTATATCAAATTGATCAAACGGAGAAGAATATTGATTATAGCGCACTCTACTCCCTTCATAAAACTATCACTAGAAGAAGGCTATTCAGACAAGGCAAAGTACCTGATAACAAAAGACTCAGAGAAACTACTTAATATTTTAATAGGGATAAGTTTGGCAAAATCACAAACAAGTGATATAGAACTTTTCGACATGAATGGTTCATAATTCTCCATAACTGGCAAAACCAATGTATTGGTCACAATATAAAGCCATGACTTTTACATATCAGTGCAAATTGAATGGCTCTGTCTTGCTTTTGCTGTTTATTTTTCAACCTGTGTCATTCCGAAATGACGCGCCCTTCATTTTTACAATATGTGCACCTACGAATTGATGAGAATTTTAAATCTCTCCTATCAGATGTTTGATTGACAAAATTTGTGTCAGATTGAGATTTGAAATAAGTGTGTGAGATTGTAATATGTTGAACACAAAACTGCTGGGAGGGAACCTATTTGACTGAGCACTACCTGTCAAATAGTTCTATAATCCTTTGCAAATTCGACATGTAATTCTCCAGTTGTTTTCTTCAATTACTTAAACATGTATTAATATTACATCAAGTATCAACTCATAACCCTTCACGATACATTCCTTAACCACATAATCAGCACTTTGTTGTAGCGACTGTGATGTGTAGATTTCATGAGTTTTGCGAATAAATACAATTGTGATAATAACGTCCAGTGTTCTCTTGGTGATTTCATTGTTTTAGCAATTTGCTTAAAATGAGGAAAGTATAGAACTGTCTCTTTCTTGTTTTCTTTAAAAGGGAGTACTAACCTATTGCTTCTGGTACCAACAAAATATGAACTTGTGTGTAATAGGGCGGGGAACGCTTTCCCCTTGCCAGTTTTACTTCTTTTAATCTATATTGCATTTCCCGTTCTTCTATCTGTATCTGCACTTGTATTTCCCCTTCCTTTTTTTGCTGTCTGCATTTGTTTGTCTTCTCTCTTTGCGCATTTTTGAATTTCCCACTTTTCGTTCTATCTCGCCTTGTGTGTTTGCAGTTGTCTTTCCCTTTCCTCTTTCTGAATTTGTGTTTTTCTTTCTTTTTTTCGATCTGCCTTTCCCTTCCTCCTCTCTCAACTTGCAATTGTTTCTCACTTTCTTCTTTTATTAGTCTCTATCTTTCCTATCGCCGCAATTGTATTTATCTCTCTGTCTGTCTCTCTGTCTCTCTTTCTGTCTCTGTCTCTGTCTCTCTCTGCATTTGCATTACCCTCTGCTATTCATTTCTTTTTTAAAGCTCAATCTTTGTATATTCCATCCCCACCTGGTTTTTTAGTCTATAATTCCTTTAACTTACAATCAAAGCTAGAGGCAGACTTCCTAAACCAACCCAAAGCGTTATCATCCAGTATGTCCTTTCCTGGCAAATACTAAACAAATTTATTGTTATTTTTTGCTTAGTTAAAGATGCTTTTACTTTTTAAATATATTAATGTCTGGAAATGGCAAGAAACTTGACCTTTTCCATAGACTATAACCTCATCTGAATAAGAGTTGAAAACATTTCTAGACATTAGATGAAACTGTGACTGCTTATTGGTTTCAGTAAAGATTGGGTAAATGGTTGGAATTAAACTCTTTACTGGGGACAACGAAATTTCAGAAACAAAGTCAATTTAGAATCTTCAGACAATTTTTAATATCACTGAAATGTTCCAAAGAAATTTGTATCACGGATGAGCTTCCAACTCTGTTATGACTCTATGGTCTTATGCTATGTAACAGGAATAATCAAAACCAACAAGTTTAGTATAATGAACAAATAAATTCATTTGCCAACTTAAAAAGTGATAATTTGAAAGGAAATACAGTAATATGAATGAAATTCCCCCAAATTCTAAATGTCCTATCAAACGTTAAAAATTAAGGAATGTTCCGAATGTAATCAAATACTCTTTGTTGAAAGTGCTTATGTACCAATAGTCTTGAATGTGCCGACGTAATGATAGTATTGTACTCTCACATCACAAACACCTAATCCATAATGTCTTTGAAGTAGTCCTTAATGACTCCAAAATAATTTTTAGTCCAAAAATCAATGAGCACTTCGTAATTCCTATGAATAATTTAAATAAATAATTGCTCTCGAATTATATCCTAATACAAATAAAATGATTCTACAGACTGAGTTTAAGGTAGGAGCGAATACTTGTTTGCCTAGTCCTTTTTATAAATCTCTACTCGACCTATTTCTCAAAGTATTTTGTTAGAAAGTAAGGCACTTTCAAAATATTGTCAGCAAGTCCATTTTCAGCGCATCGAAGCTCGTAAATAATGGTAGGCCTAGAATTCAATATTTTGCAAATGTCTTAAAAACATAACAAAAATCAGGTAGGCCAAAACTTTACCCTTAACGAGGGATAAATCAAGGCACATAATATAACTTAAATATACGTAACAACTGCAGATTATACTAAAATGCTGAGACAAATAATCTCTCTGTCTTTGGTATCTTATATCCAACAAATGACCCTCCCTCATAATGCATAAAGTTTCCAAGCCTTTCGTACTACCGTTTTTATCATTATTTATTATGTTAGCGATATAGCAGACAACTTAAACTCTTGTGACATTTTTTACATACTTTTCACAAATACAACAGATTATAACCAATGATCTTGAAAAATTGAATGCATTGGAAGATGAACCTTGTTATTGCTCTAGAGACCTTGTTTTGGATAGAAACTGTTTGGTGAACTCTTCCCCAAGGAAGGAAGAAAAAGAGATTATTTCGTACTTGATTGTAATTGCTCAACTAGCTAACTAAAGCGACCTTCTTCCACAGAGTAGACACAAGGCATCTCAATGGTCGTCTATTGAAGTCCCAAATAATCACATCAATCTCTTGCAGATTTCAGTTTTTCTTCTTCAGACATCCTTTCTCCCATGTACGACATCTCTTTGGAATTCTCTCCCAAAGATATCCGAAAGCTTATGATCTTTCTACCATTGCAAACACTTTTATATTATGAAAATAATGGGCATTTCATTGTGATATAATCAAATGTCACCTTAATTTATTTCATATTAAACTTAGACACCCATGTTAACCCATTAAATCGGATCTTTACAGAGTGAATTTATTTTATTGCATGTGGCTATGGCAATGAAGACGACGATCTCTCCTCTTTTTATTCCATTGCCCCTTATTTAATGCCCAAAGATCTTTCGTTCTATCTTTTAACACATTATTACGACTCTATGGACTTAAACTATGTAACAGGAAAGGACGAAAATCAAACAAGTTTTGTAAAATTCCGCAAATAATGTATTTCTCAACAACACAATGTGAAAAATGTGAAAAAAGAAGATCTTGCAGTATTGCGAATTAAATTCCAAATAATCCTAGAATTTCTAACAAAAGTCCTAATACTTAAAGTTCTGAACAAACTTTGGTGATATGTCAAAGTAAATTAAACGCTGGAAGTGTTGATGTGCCTATGGTAGCCTGCGTCGTGGTGATGTGTCAAGAATCTTTTGTTGAATCACAGTAATACAATCCAAGAATACAACTTTATTTGGATTTGTAATCCAAGTCTCTATTTCCAAGAATGTTATTTTTTCGCACTTTGTACTTCCAAAATCAAACCCAAATTAAATACTGGACACAATCAATAGTAATACAAGTGTTGCTTAAAGCACGAATAAATAATAAATTCCAAAAAGTAAGATTTTATACTTCTGTACCTGACCTAGGTCACAATTAACATAATCTAAAATTACTAATACCTAATGGAGAGTTTCATTCTAGCAGGTTCCAAATGTTTACAAGATAAAATCTATGTTATAATTAGAATGACTATTGCTAAAATTAAAATAAAGAATATGGTAAACACAATGTCCCTGACTCAGGCAAAGATATTAACCCTAATAGTTATCCATAGACGTAAAATATATTAGCTATGAATCAATGATTGAGTACAGGTAAAAAATGAACTTGATTTGGGAAAAGATCAGGTCTAAAATACAATTAACCACTGCATAAAATGAAAACAAATAACAAAGAAACAATGCAAATCAAATATATATAACACATGTCATCGATGGATCATTTTGTATGTTTTCGGAAAGGACCTAGGTTAGTTAGATATCTCGTATCTAATCACCTATTGTTTAACAAGACGAATTAAAAGATGTTTGAAACAGTTAACATTATCATTATTCGCGAGATAATGCGCGACTCGCTTTGACATTGACTTCGAAATGGAAAAGACAGAGCATGACAGTGTGTGGATCGAAAGTTGCAAGAAACGATGGACAATTACTTAATAGAAGAATGCGATACATATAAGCGCTAAATAAAGATGCTGATATATGTACTGTGACGACATCTCAGGGTATTAATCATTCAGAACACAAAGCACTAATAATGGGACACTACCTCTATCGTTATCGCTCACGCCGCCTCTCCTAATTTGTTTTAACTTGCCCGAAGGCAACGTATTTGCAAACTTATATTTGCTCGAGACGAATTTTAGTTTGTCCTCTGTTAATTTTTTAAATGAAAATTAAGCTATCTGTGGATTTTGGATACAGATTTGGCAGTAACATCTGGTTTATGATTGAAATTTTTAATCTATCCTGTTTCATCAGAGAGGGAGGAAGGTATTGTCTTGTGAAACAATTAATGAATATGTTTGTTGGTATTTCATAATGGCTCAGCAGATACATGTCATATAATACGTATGTGTGATTGTGACATGATATGTTGGATACTGAACAACTGTGTGAGTGAGCATTACCTATCCATATCTTCCCTCCTCTGGTTTTAAAGGGTACATGTTGCAAATTGAAAGTCGTTGTGCATGGTCAGAGAATGATTCTCTTCGTGACTCTACCTCCTGCTTTAACAACATCATCACCCCCTACATGTCTGTTTGTAGGTTTATAGTTTGTATTGCGAGATAGGATAAGTCTTGCTAAGTCAAAATAGGAATTAACACATGGAGTTCCGTCCTTGTCAAAGTCAAATAAGTCCATACGATAACGCTATTCATTTATCTATACACGCTTTTAATGTTACATCCTCCATAACCCATACGGCATAGGGACGTATTTAATGTTAAATTCCCATGATCTCCTTAGGGTCTTATTTAATGATAATCCCTTTGAATGACGATAGCGCTAGTCTACCCCATATAATCCCCCGTAACTACTAACATGTTTCTAATAGTAATGGCATGCAACACATACGCTGTGTTTATTTGTTAGAACCTAAATGAATTCGAAATAAATTTATTTCCAAATTTCAGTAACAGAAAAATTTAAATCGTTTTGATCATTATTGTCTTTTCTAACAAGATGAGGTTTTGACATGCAGTTATCAGTATTCATATCATGTTAATGTAGGACAGGAATATAAGACATTATCTTCATACGTCACCTTACCATTTTACTGGTGCTATTTTTCATTACATTACATTATTCATTTAAAATATTCCTTATGCTTTTAATAACATGTATACAAATTTCTTGACAAGTGTCGTGTATAAAAAGTAACGTTTCAAGAACCAATTTCACAATCGTTTTCATGTAGAACTAATGGAAAGAGGAAAATTCCTATTACTATGTGCTTTAATTTATGGCAATTACAAGTTGGCAATTACAATTAAAGGCTCTTTATCATTTACATCAAGTATATTTAAAGGGCTGTTCTCGTGCTATTTCCAGCCAACAATTTTACTTGTTGTTGATTAATCGTCAATGTAGTTGTCACTGCAAAATGCATCTTGTGTATATATATATATATATATATATATATATATATATATATATATATATATATATATATATATATATATATATATATATATATATATATATATATATATATATATATATATATATTCTCCTTCTCAATTTTCTCCGTTGTCAACGAACTCACGAACCAACCCGGTCATCTGCTACTTAGAGCGCTTCGAATAGTTTTGCATTTTCTCGAGTAATAGCGCAACAGCTCGGTATTATTCCAAGTTGTCGCCTAACATAAGCACGAAATTCAAAATGTTCACAATAGGTATGGTTGTGTTATTTCCAGGTGTATTTACGACTTGTCAAACATAGGATTTGAACTATTCTGTACATATTGCCGAAAGAACCTTTAGCTGACAGTAACTCAAGAGCCGCAAGAGTCTAAAATGTACATCGATATGTCCGGACATAGGTGATGTCATCGTATTTCACATTTTAAAGAACAGGTCGGTCATTATCAGTACAGGTTTGGGGATGATTTATCGGACTAAAATTTCTCGGCCTTTTCCATCGAGGATGTTCAGAATGTTCCAAAAGCTTCAGTTTTGTTTAGAATGCTACGTTTCAGGGGCAAAAAATCTATTGAAAAGGACAATAGACGGAATTCCTGATTGCGTTTTGTTATCAATATTACCGTATATATACAGTAAAGTCCATTTTCAAACAAATATATCCTAATCTGCCGGAATATCTGTTCTTTCCACTCAAAAACTGCATAGATCCAGGTTTGCTGGCGTTTTATGCGATGCAAATATGGATCAATGCAGATGACGCTTGGACTACTTTCATAAACGAATATATATGGTAATTCATCAGATGTTATCTAAGTTATCTGATTTTGAAACCTCGTATTCCTGCTAAAATCAGCTATCATGACCCAAGAGTATCAGGGCTTTTCTGAATTTACAATGCTTCTGAATGTAGGCCTTGGACAAAAACTATTTTATTAGCAGTTGATGAGTGTCAGGCTCCTACAAATATAGCACAGTATCTAGATTATCCCCCTTTTAAAGTTATTGCCCTATAATAGTGTTACGTCCATGATATCTACACTTCCCTCTCTAACGTTAGATTTGAATTTAGTTGATAAAAGGTTGTTATTCATCCAGTTCCGAAACTCGTTGAGTTCCTCGTTAGAATGGACCCCATTGAAGACAATATTGTCAATAACCCTGCCATAAAACAACTGTATCTATAGCGAATGAGCAAATACTTGTTTCTACAATACAGCTGCATAAATGTTTGAATAAGCTAGAAAAAACATTTCCCCATAAATTGTTCTTTGAGACACATATTTTTATGAAAGATAAATCATTTTCTCTAGACAAATTGTAGGAAAGTTTAATATTTCCTCATCTGGACTGTTTGTATCCGGATGATCAAGTATGACCTTTCTAACAAAACATTGATTGCCATGGTCCATGTTGGCATATCGATCATCAATACCTGATGAATGCCAGAATGTTGTTCTTACGGGCTTTATTTTACAAAACCTTCCCAGTATGCCAGAATGAGATTTTTAAGGACTTTATTTAAACAAATCTTTCCAGTATGCCCGCATGTTGTTTTAGTGGCTTTATTTTAATAAATCTTTCCATTATTCCAGAATGCGGTCTTTAGGGGCTTTATTTTACTAAATCTTTCCAACATTCAGTTTTTAGAGACTTCATTTTATTAAATCTTTAAAGTAAATCGTTTCTTATCTTTAACATATGAATTCCGATTCTGAGCCAAAAAATGTGCCAAAATAAATGAATCCATTCGGCAGTGAGCGCAGTCTCACTTCAACAGTCTAAAACAATGGTCATGAGTCCAGTTTTCCACGTGTTTGTTCATTTTTATTGTTTTGTCTTTATCTTTAATTATTCAGAATCAGGTAGTCGAATACAGTTTTCTCCGAAAAACCGCTATCACGAAACTTTCCAAGTTCTGGCTCCTGACATTTTTCAGTCTAATGAAACTTGCTTTTCCTGCTCAATAAATTTGTCAGGGGCTCAGCAATTATGGAAAACTTGGAACAAAATTTCCGATAGTATCCAGGCATACCCAAGAATCGCATCAGTTGCTTTTTACTGATAGGCACAGCAAATTCAGGGATAGCCTTGACCTTAGCATCTATAGGTATAACTTGTCCATGTCCCACAATATGTCCTAGAAATGTTACACAAGAACGGCAAAACTCACTTTTGGATAAATTAATTGTCAAACTTGCATCAGTGAGTCTGTCAAAGAATTTTCGAATTGTCGCTAATTTTTCTTTCTGGACCCTTTGAAACAAACAGAAGATCTCAGGATCTTTTTCGTGTTCGACGACACAAGTGATTGTCGTTGTCACACTGATTAGAATAGAGAGAATGAGTAGTTAAAAGAGGATCACTGTGATCAATACCATTTGATTGATCCAAACATGGAGTGAAAGTGACCTCATCAAAAGCCTGACCAATACAGGTGCCAGCTAAAGGAATACTTTCCTGATCAACATCATTCTCAAGAGCTTTCTTTGCCATAGCTCTAGTAACTGTACAAGCTGGGTATAAATCAGGGAATTCTTTTTCAATAGGATCAACTTTCTGATCCAAAGAAGGCTTGTCAGTTACAAGTGGATTAACCACAACCTTATCTCCAGCTAGGTCAATGCCTAGTAATAAATGAATGCCCTCAATTGGTAAAGAAGAGACTATTCCGACTGTCACGGGTCCTGAGACTAAGTCTGATGACAAATGTACACAATGGAAAGGAACATTAAGAAATCCAAACTCTACTTCCTGAATAAGAGCACTCTCATTAGGAGACTTCTCAGAAAAAGGCAAAGTACTTGATAATAAAAGACTCTGAGAAGCTCCCGTGTCCCTTAACATTTCAACAAGGATGGGATTAGCTGAATCACCCAAGAATGATATAGAACCCTTCGACATGAATGGTTCATAATTCTCCATAATAAAATCAGACTGGGGTTTATTAGAACCAACAAATGTATTGCTTTAAATACATGACTGTGACCTTGATCTCTTAGAAATAATAGAATTTGGAATAGGTCTGTTTTGATTCTGATGTTTATTTTCCAATTTGTAGCAATCAGAAATAACGCGTCCTTTCTTCTTGCAATAGGTACACGTAGGAAGAGATAAAGATTTCTGATAAAGCTGATCAGAAATTGATTTCTAAAAGTTGTGCTAGATTGAAATTTAGAAGGGCTCGTATTAGGCTGAAATACTTTTTTACTAGACGACTGCTGAGCAGAAGACTTACAAAAGAAACTTTACGAGCTAAAGAATACTCGTCAGCAGTACGAGCAGCATTTTCCAAGGTTTCGACCCTATGCTCATCAAGACAAGTCTTAATGTCACTATGGACGCAATTCTTGAAATCTTCAAGTAATCGAGTTGTCTGAGATTTTCGTAATCTTGATTAACTTTCTTGGCTAAGCACCACCTATCAAGTAACTGCTCTGTTTCTCTTGCAAATTCGACATGAGTTTTGTCCAGCTTCTTTTTTTATAGTTCCAGAATTTTTGCCGATAAGCTTCAGGGACTAACTCATAACCTTTAAGATGTATTCCTTAACCAGATCATAATCAGCATTTTGCTGTACTGACAGGGAAGCGCAGATGTCTCGGGTTTTGCCAAAAAGTGCACTGCATAATAATAGAGTCCAATGCTCCCTTGGCCTTTATGAATTTTCAGCAATTTTGTCAAAATGAAGACAATATTTGTCTGCTTCTTTTTCTCTAATAGGGATCACTAACCTAATATTCTTAGTAACAACAAAATTTGAATTTGTATGTAAAGTGGGGATGTGCATTTCACTTGCCAGCTCTAATTCTCCTAATCTAAATTGATATTGCCTTTCTTTCTTCTCTCTTTCTCTCTGCAATTCTGTGTTCCTTTTCTTTTTAATTTGCATTTTCATCTCTCTCTCCTTTTTCTCCAGTTGCAACTGCATTTGTTTCTCTTCTTTCCGTAACTGCATTTGTTTCTCTGTCTCCTCTTTCTCCAACAGCATTTTCCTCTATCTTTCCTCCTTATCTAATTGCATTTGCTTTTGCTTATTCTCTTTCTGAAGTTCAAGCTTTCTTAAATCTCATTGCATCTTATATTTTAATTCATTTACTTTTAGGTTAGAGTCTGATACAAACTTACTAATAAAAGCCAAAGCACTGTTATCCAAAACATTCTTTTCCACCAAATATTGGACGAAAATATTTTTTATGTCTTGCTTCGGTAAAGAAACTTTTGCCTCAGAAAGATCATATTTTCTGGCAAGTTGAAGGAATTCGTCTTTTTTCAAACAGTCTAACTGCTCCTGGGTATGATTTGAAATAAAGATCTCCACTTTTGATGAATTGTAAAAGGCTTGCTGACTTCACTAAAGATTTCTAAAATATGAAATAATATTTGGGATCTAAAAAAATTCCGAAACTGGGGGAATTTAAATTTAAAAACAAAGTTTTATGAAATAATTTAGCAAAATTCATATCCCATGGACAAGCGCCCAATTTTCTGAGTACGAGTCTATGCTCTTAAAATAAGTAACAGAAAAGAGTGAAGACAACAAGCTTTGTAAAATTTAACAAATAATTTATTTCCCTAGAATATAAAGGAATAAATGAGAAAAAAGAATAAAGGAGAAAAAAGAACTTACGGTATTGCGAATTAAATCCAAACATAATCCAAGAATTAAAGACACAAGTCCTAGTACTAAAAGGTCATGAATGAAACTCAGTTCAAGTTCCGAAGAGATCCAAAATTGAAGACGATGACGTGTCAGTTATAGCCTACGAACAGTCTCTTGCTGAATCACAGAAAAATTATACTAGGTTTGAATTCAGTATAAGTTCTAATGGATGTCTTTATCCAAGAATTTTGTCAGAACACTTTTGTATTTCCAGAGAAAATAATCACTTGAATTTAATAATTTGAAGAAAATAAAATTCAGCCCAAACTGGTCACAATATAATACAACTTAAAGTGCTAGATGTTAAAGCACAACTGGTCAACTCATCACAGTCATAAGAGAATATAGTTCTCTGCTTGACCTAAAGGTCACAATTAGCATTTTCTGAAAACAACCATTACCTAATGGAAAATAACTTTCTAGAATGATCTAATGAGCCTTGTTTACTTACAACCCAATAACCTAAAAATATTCACTTTGGAATCTCCAAAACCCTGACCCTGATCAACATGTTTACGCCTTCTTGTTTACTTAAATAACAATTCGGTTAATAAACTCATGCATATAAACAATAATGAAGCTATTATTAGTTATTTACATAAATAGAATAAAAAAAATTTTTAAAAAATCAATCAGGTTAAGCAGAAATGAACTCAGTTTTGGACAAGGTCAAGTCCAGCAAACAATGTTACATTACAATAAAATATAATGGAATAAAAAAATTAAAACTAACAGACAAACAATTAAATAAAATATACATAACAACATAAAAATAGAAATCTCTGCATGGAAAGAACATATAGATATAAAGCTCTATGAAAATAAAATAAAAATAGAAATCTCTGTGTGAAAAGAAGATAAAACCATAAATATCTGTATGAAATGAACATAAAAGACAGTTTCATGGGAGTATGACTGCAAGCTTTCTTAAATACAAATGTGGTTGCGTTTCTGTTGTTGTCCAAAAATGGTATTCCGAGTCATTTTATTAGAATAACCGTGAATGGTACAACGTTCCTAATTCTAGCTATACTGTTCTCTTGAATCGATATAGAATAAAATAAAAGCTTTATAAAATTACCCTAGTTATTGTCAAACATCTTAATACAGAAAACATGTATTGTTACATATTTTTCGTTCTTTTTTCTTTGATTCTTTCTGCCTTTATTAATAGTTTTAAGATACTTAGAATATGCTTGTGTGTGTGTGTGTGTGTGTGTGTGTGTGTGTGTGTGTTTAGCAGAAAGTTTCTCTTGATTTCATTGTGAAGTTCAAAAGCAGAGTCTAGCAGATGTTTCTTCTTTTCTACTGTAATCATTACTGTATTTGTATCCAATTTATTCTGTCATTATTTTCCACATCTATCGTTTTAATTTGGTGCATTAAACTATAATGTCTGTGTGCTTGTAACAGATGTATTGCAGACGTTTTATCCCTGTAAGCAATGAAACATCCAGACTAGTAACATATACAACAATTTACAAGAGTAAGATACGAAATGTAGTAATTGTCTGGCTGCAGGACAACAGTTTAGCTAATTATTGAAGATGGATATGTTTCAACATGCCTACTTGTGTCTTTATATTCATGCAAATTGTCGCATCCATTTAATAAATCCTTTAATACTGACGCGACAATTAGCTTTTAAAGTCATCTAATCCCATAAGAATTCAACTCAGTACGAGAAGAAAATACCACTTTCTGTTATTTCAACGAGATTGTTTTCCTAATTAATTTACGTTAATAGAAAATGTAGACCTATTTAACTCACAGATTAAACAAAACACCTATCTGACACGAACAAAATATATATCTGAAACGAACAGAACACGTATCTGTCACGAACAATATATATATATATATATAT
>JAECUM010057740.1:0-10800 GCA_016617855.1 Megalonaias nervosa
AATTTGGTTGTAAGACATTTGGTGATTATCATGATTTATACTTGAAAACAGATGTGTTATTGTTAGCTGATGTTTTCGGAAATTTTCGTAAAGTTAGTTATGAAAAGTATGGATTAGATCCATGTTGGTATTTTATCTGCGCCAGAGTTGTCATGGGATGCTCTGCTAAAAACAAGTAGGATAGAATTGGATCTCTTAACTGATGTCGATATGTTTAATTTTATTGAAAAGGGATTCGCGGCGGAATTAGCGTTATAACAAATAAATATGCGGTAGCTAACAATAAGTACCTAAAAAATTACGATAAAAATTTACCGTCAAATTATATTATTTATCTGGATCAAATAATTTGTATGGTTATGCAATGTTAGAGCCAATGCCGTGCAGTGGATTTCATTGGATAACTCCAGATCAATTTCTTAAAGAAACTGAAAAAGATTTACCCAGAAAAATCAATAATGATTCCAAATTTACTCAGTAAACGGAATTACTTGATACATTACAAAAATTTAAAACAAGCAGTAGATGCTGGACTAGTCCTAAGGAAGGTTCATCGCGTGCTAAAATTTAATCAATCTTGTCGGATGGCAGATTATATTAATTTAAACACCAAACGTCGTGCTATTGCTAAGACTGATTTTGAGAAAAACTTTCTCAAGTTGATGAACAATTCAGTGTTTGGTAAGACTATGGAAAATATCAGAAAGCGAGTAAGCATCGAGCTAGTTAATGATGTAAATCGCAGAAATAAATTAGTCAACGATGACGGTTTTGTCAGTATGAAAATATTTAATGAAAATCTTGCTGCAATACAGCGACGAAAAATAAATTTAAAGTTAAATAAACCGATTTGTGTTGGTGCAGCTGTACTTGATATATCAAAATGGTTAATGTACGACTTTCACTATAGTTTTTCGAAGATATTTTGGCCAAATTCGGAGTTGCTATTTACTGATACGGACTCACTTGTTTATAACATAAAATGTGAGGATGTTTATCAAGATATTTATGATCATAAGGAGTTATTTGATTTATCAGATTATACAGCAAGTAGTAGATTTCATGATCCAACTAACAAGAAAGTCATCGGCAAGATGAAAGATGAGTTTATGTTTGTACCAGTTAGGGAATTTTTGGACTAAGAAGTAAAATGTATGCCGTAAATTTAGATGACAATAAACTGACAAAAAAAGCAAAAGGTATTCCTCGCTGATACGTAAAAAAGTGTATGAAATTTGAAGATTTTAAAGCAGCGCTAAACAATAATGTCGGCTTTATTAAAACAAATGTTATCAGAACAAGTCATCACAAACTTGAAACAGATACAATTATAAAACGTGGACTAAGTAATTTTGACGACAAACGCTATTGCAAGGACGGAATTAATGCGTTAGCTATTGGACACTATGCCAACACCGGAGGTGATATATTCGATATCATCTTTAATTAATTTTGTCTAAACTTTAGAAATAATGTTCGAAAAGTTAACGTTAGCCGATGGAGTTAGTAGCAAGATTAAAAAAATAATGGTTAATGGCCAGCAATTATCATTTGAATTTAAGGATGAAATTTCAGGTATTTGTTTTAGTAAATTTGGTAGAATTAAACTCTCACTTATTAAATCATATAACAGCAAATATTTTGATTATCTTGAAAAGCTGAGAGATGAGCTCAAGTTAAAGTATGATAATCTTGATGATCCGATCAGTCAAGAAAAATATACCAAAATTAATATTGACCTAAATCAGTCGAAGGTTTTTGCAAAAGGTTGTAAGTATTTTGTCAACAGGGTAGCAATGAGAGAGTTATTTAAATGTCATCGAAAAGTAAGCAGAAAAATTAAGTTTTATTTGTATAAACACGACAATGAATTATTTTTAATAGCTACCGTTGATATTCTAGTGATAGGCGATGAAGTTCTTTAATAGGAGATGAATTTGTCTGTCTTCCTTGTATTTTGAAGGGAGATAACTCGTACAGTAAATTGCACAACATTGACCCTATGGTTAAAAATAGAGAGTGTGCTTGCATTAATGACCGTTGTGAGTTTTGTGTGTGTGTGTGGATCAGCATAATTTGTAACGGAAATAATATCTTACGTCTATTAACTGATAAATTTAATGTACATTATCTTGCGTTAATTTCAGTAGGTTATACTGAGTATAGCTGTGCAAATTCCAGGTAAGTTATTGACTTTCAGCTATACAATGTACACCGCGACAGCTGTTCACAACAACATCCGGCAGATCTGTTTGCTTCATTTATATAGTCTTCCCTCATACAAAATACGTCGGACTGAATTTTATTCAACATATTTCTGAAATGTGTGTAAATTTTAGATTCCATGTTGGATTTTTAATGTAGCTTAACAATTTTTCAGTCTGTCTGCGGTGAACATCATAACAATTTCCAAAACGTACATTTATAAGTAGAGTCCGTAGCGCAAGTGTTAGAGTGTTGAATTTTTGTACTCGATCTTGAGTTCTATTCCCGTGACCGGCACATTGCCGGCGGGGGCTTTATGATGCAATTTCTTTTTTCACACATCAGCAAATAAGCCATACATTTTTTTCTTAACTGCTTGACTACTTTTATAAAACTTTGACTGGAATAATCTCCCATCTTTTGTTTTTCATAGAAGCCAACAGCAGGTATATAGTTTTGGTTCTTTACACAGAACCACTGGTTTGAAAATCAACCAGCAGTAGATGTTCCTCCAAAGTTGTTCATTTGTTTCCTCTAAAGGCCATCTCATTTTGACTGTTCGGACCTGCATTCAAACTGGGTCATTATCTTTCCCATATATGTGAGCAGGCTCTAATGTCTATTCATATTCATTAAAGAGAAAATAGTATTATTATTTGTCTTCGTAAGAAAAGTCAAGCAATGAGGCAATGGTGATTGTTTTGTCAAATGATACAAAATAGGTATTATATATATATATATATATATATATATATATATATATATATATATATATATATATATATGTATATATATATATATATATATATATATATATATATATATATATATATATATATATATATGAAATTTTCAAACAGTCTTGCACTTTCAAAGTTTGCTCAAACAGCATCTTTGTATTTTGGCTTTAATGGGATTATTTGGTTATAACATGCCAAGAAAATGGGAACTAAGTGCCTAAGGATGCACTGATGCAGCTGACCCAGACTGGCCTGGGAAGGTATCAAACCCCAATGTTTGGATGCTTAACCAACATAGCTACCACTGTTTCTTCAAACTAACATTGATGAAATATGACAATATTTACAATCTAATGACCTGAAAGCTGGCTGTGCCGGGCTTAATATAGGGATCTTACTTGGTCTGATTAGTTCACAAGTTTACCAGAGGAAGCAGTAGAGATTTGAACGAAAATATTCCATGCATGTTGGCAAACCAATAAATTTGACAAACCATGTATGATCCATATTATCACATTATCAGTAAATAATAAATAAGAATAAAATAGCATCAATTGAAGAGTTTTAAAAACACAAGCAACCCATGCTTAAGAAGCATGCAAATCTCCAGTGTTTGACAACTTATCACAAAACACTTTCTGACAATAAGACAATACACAATCAATTACATCTAGGCAGGTTTAATTTTGATCTGGTATCAATAGCCTCTACATTGCTTTCTGAAAGACTGAAAATAATCACAGAAGAGTCTAACTTTTCCATCCGAGGTAGTTGGGTTACTATTAAGGGTATACATCATAATTTCCTGCACCTGTTACACCAGTCATAGTTACAAAGAAAGGAGAATGCAACAGACTGGTAGCAATGCTGAGAGTACATTAATTGGATAGTTTCAGGAATGATCGAGATATCAAACAATTTTCATCGCAATAATTTCTTTTGAATAAAGGAGGTTAGACTATCAGCTCATTAATTTCATTAATGTACGCCTAATTCCAAACAACATAGACCTTGAACTGTAATATAACCAGCCCTGACAGATCTGCATCTACACTTTTCTTGGTATAATTTTAAATGAATAGTGCTGACTCAGATCTATCCAGAACTTACATAATAATATTGTACATGTACTTTGTCAAGGTCATCATGTGCTGAGTAGGCATTATATATTGGTACATCCATTACTTGCACTTTTTCTTTTCAGTACAGTACTTTAATTTTAAATGAAGAGTCTTATTCTGAAGGATAATAAATAACTAAGATAGTAATAGGGTTTATCTCAATTAAGTTGCCTTTTGCGCAACATATTAAGTAAAAACAACATAGGTACCAGTCAAGGGTGTTGTGGGCTATATCATGACTGTTCCTAAATTCAAATCATAAACATACACAACTAAATGTGTAGAAAACTGTCTCTCTTTAAAGCAAAGCTTTAAGAGATCAGCTGCAAACAAGACACAATTCTGCATGGAGGTCAAATAGTCTGCTCCTTACTGCTTACGGCAATAGCCTCGCTAATGCACAGATATGTTATGTAGCAGCAGGGAGGGTGAACAGACCAATTTTTAGGAGCGTTATTTCGCGAAAATAAAGCTTTCTACGAAAATGAGAGGGGTGGGGGTGGGGGTGATTCCGACAATATTTTTCAGCAATATTAAATAATCAACTTAGACAAGGTGGAGGGTGAACAGACCAAATTTATTCCAGAAAATAAAGCTTCATACGGAGGGATGAACAGGCTAAGTTTATTTCGCAAAAATAAAGCGTCCTAAGAAAATGAAAATAAAAACATCAATAACCCTAAACTGAGGCTTCTACAGGGTTGCACTAAACCGAGACCTCTTCAGAGTTATTTACCGACCCGGAACATTCACTGTTGGTCGTCCCGTCTCCGCTGCTGTGTGCGGTTAAAAAAAGGTAATGGGTCTCTCAACCAAAAATTGTATCGAGACCTATGCGATATCGCAACCGAGGATAATGTAAATTTATCGTGATAAATCCGTGAGGAATCGATTGTGTTTTTAAGAAGAAGTTTTTAAACTTAATCATATCCATGTCTCCTGAACACCAGATCTGATGGATGTCTCTTAGTGTGTGGGTATCAACACGATTAAAGACAATCAGAAGATTGCAATTATCTCTGATCATTTTAGGTATTTGCGTATATCGCTGAGTAACATATATAACATCGGTGTTTTTGTGTCTTCCTCCGGAAAATACCCGAACTGGATTTGATTGTTTGTCCAGCATCACATCATAGTATAGTAAAAGATTATTAATGCATCCATCGAGATCATCCACTGATGGAGCATCATCAATATCGGTGATAAAATCAATACTATCATTACCGTCCTCGTCCAACAACTTTGCATTTTTATTAAAATCTTTAAACACGTTGTATCATCGCTGATCATCTACATATGGTGCCACTAAATACAACTTATCCCACTTGAGCCATCTCATTATCAGGTTAAGCAACAATTGCGTCTTACCAGACCCAAATGGACTATGATAATTGGTCTGATAGAATTTGGTAGCGCTGGATGATGCTTGACTGGCTCTTGCTTTCGTGTCGCTGATAAATCAATGATATCCATGTTGTAGAAATATAATAAACAATATGAATTTATATTGTGTTCAATTCCATGCGCCCACCCCCACCAGTGGATTAAAAACAATAACGACGAGGAATATAAAGCGTGCAATTACAGGCAAGTGTATGAAATGTGACACAAAAAAATACAGATTTATCTCTAATGAAAAAGGCGGAGATATCGCTGCTTCACTGGGAAAATTACCAGGAGCTCCATGGGCTAAGTATCCTGGCGAGAAGCAACTTCCTGGATATAATTATTGTGGTCCTGGAACCCGACTTGATATCCGACTTGACGAGAAAAGATCAACCAAGACCTGGAGAGTATCCAACAAGTGCGATTGATCAAGCGTGCAACGTTCATGATGTTTCGTATAGAAAATAAAGATTTACAACAACGACATATTGCAGATGTGAAGCTGATTCACACTCTAAAGTCTGTAAAAAAAAATCTCTCAGATAATCGGTTGCTAATTTTTTTTATAAGATCTGCGATGAAAGGTAAACTATTGCTAGGGGCCTGTAATTAGTCGGCCGATTATTATTATAATAATGGAATCGATTTATTATAGCCCAAGGATATTGGAGGGGTAGAGCAACAATTATTAAACTTGCTGATGCGGCAGGTGTTACACGTTCTCTTGCTGCAGATTGGTTAGCACGACAGGCAATATGGCAAATTTATCTACCACCACCTAAAAAAATTCAGAACGCACATTTTTATGTCAGCACTCCCAATGAAGTTCATCAGGCAGACATTTTTTTTACCACAAGATACTATTGAAACTGGTAGACGTCAATCACACACATACAAATATGCGTTGACTGTCGTTGACGTTGCAAGTAGATACAAAGAAGCAGAGCCGCTATTAACAAAGACAGAAACTGAAGTTGCATCTGCGTTTGAACGAATTTATCGACGAGGGCCCTTGTGATGTCCACAGTTGCTACAGGCTGATCCTGGCGAAGAATTTCTTGGTACAGTAACGTCGATGATGAAAGAACGTCAAAATCAGACGAGGGCACACCGTAATTCATCGCGATCAGGCAATCGTTGAGCGAATTAATCGCACACTTGCTGAGCGATTGTTTGGATATAAATATGCGCAGGAAATATCCTTGAACAAAGTTCAGAAAGACAAGAAATCTCGTGAATGGGTTGCAAGATTACCAAGTGTGATAGCTGCCTTAAATAATGAAATTACTCGTGGAATTTCTATGAAACCTATCAATGCAGTTACGAAAAAACACATACCAGTACAACGACATGACTCTTTCTCAAAACAACCAGTACTAGGTAATGTGGCTGTCAGATATTTATACGAACCTGGCGAACTTGAAGGCGGTAATAAAAAGAGCGACTGACCCAGTCTGGAGTGTAACCACACATAAAATTTCTAGCGTGGTTACATCTACAGGCAGACCTGCAATCTACAAACTAGATTCAACTGCTCCTCAACGTAGATTTGTACGTGAACAATTACAAGTAATTCCTGAAGATATACAATTACCACCACCTTCAATTTTGTGACCTGGCTCCTCGACGTAGATTACATTCAAGAAAGGTCAGCATCACATTTTCGCGTGCATGGCCGAGACTACTATTAATTCTATCTACGGTAAACTGTAGTGGGTTATTAGGAGAATATTGAAACAACATTATTATGTTACAGCAAGCACAGTGATTGTTTTGTTGTTGTTTCAGCGTCATGATAAATTCAATATCAAGATCAAAGTCGCGCTTATTTTTTTGTCACATCGCTGATAACCAGCTAATTTTTTTCTTACTATATCATCGCCATTGCCAGTAGATTGATTATTATTTACTGTGAAGTCTATGGTAACCCTCCACAGCTGAAATATTATTCTGACTCGAGACACTGCCAGATAAACTGAATTTGACCATTCAATACAATCATCAACAATCCAAATATTTGTATCAGAAAAAGTTAATCCTTGTGAAGAATGAATCATTATAGCATATCCTAGCGTCCATGGAGATTTATTCATCGTTAATGAGCTCTCAATAGCACTCACAGGAACTGACAAAATACCATTTACACAAGATTTTGTTTACCACCGCCACCTGTAATTTCAACATCAATATTTTGCCGTCGCGTATTTGCTGGGCGATAACATAATGGTACAGGTAGATCTGAAAAATTTTCTGTATGCAGCAAAAATAATTGCTGCTGAGGTGAATCAAGAACTGTCTTCCGACTTGCAACTATCATATCAGCAGGACTCCATAAATTCCAAAAATCATTTATTTCCGGAATTATGTCACGCATTATTTCACATTGAATCTTGTCCGATTGTAGTCTGATTAATTTCTTAAACTCTTTTAATTCTGGATCAAGCGCTCGGTAATCATCAGTTTTTTGCCATAATAATCTGCAGATATTTTTAGCCATTCATGCGAAGATGATCCAACGAAAGGTGGTGGCTGACCATGATCGCCACACATTATTACAACAGTGTTCCGAGTTAGTAACCAATGAAGAAATATATTTGACACATCCATAGATACCGTGCATATTTCATCCCAAATAATGATCTTAGGAATGTATTTTTCACCCATTCGTTCAGGAGTCCATGCATCTCCTTTCAACCGAAAGAAGCTGTGATAAGTATGAGATTTAACTCCTTGCTCTATCATTTCTCTGGCGAGCCGATGAATTGAGTTAACACAACCATATCAAAATTCCCTGAAACACTGTTCAGGGATAATTCAATCGCATATGTAGTCTTACGAGAACCACCACACTCGTTAAGATAAACTGTTTTATGTCTGGCCACTGGATCATATGCCGATGGTGCTGATGATAATTGTGACATTCGATTATTTTTGTAGTATATATCCTTAGATTCAACGTCGGGGGATTCGGAATAATTGATTATCTTTTCTCGCTTTATTCTCCATTCGCCCCATGATGCATCAGTACCAATCTTTAACAAATCCGCCTGTTTTTTATTTTTATAAAATAAATCTGTGGCAACTCTAACCGTGGTATCAGGAAATATGTTTATTATCGGTAATAAATTTTTAGAAACATACGCTAACATCGAAGATCTTAAATGAGTAAAATGTAGTGAGTCACCATAAATATAGCTTACAATTGTACTTAATTTAGTTCCATCCGATAAGTAAGCATTATTCCGGCTTATGAATGTGTATTTCTCTTTTGTATCAGTAAATATAAAATCGAGTTCGGCATTGTCGATAATTAATCTTGTGCAGTGTCGTTTATGATCACATGAACTACCCTGAGTAAATTTACCAATTATTTTTCTGCCGAGATCCTTTCCAAGTTTATTTTCGCATTCAATTTCATCGGGATTAGGCTCAAAGATTTCGTCAAGAACAGATCTTTCAACCCTGACATCGTCAGGAGGAGGTTTTGGTAACCAGAATTGTTTTTGTGGACGATACGATATTATTGCTTCACTTACGGTTAGCGATTTTAAAATTGCCGCATCAAGCATATATCGTAATAATACTATTGGAGAACGTCCACGTTCGCTAAAATGACGACCAAACCAAACATAAATAATCGGATGGAGATTTTCCGTAAACTCAAATGATTCAATACATGCAAATCCAGTTAAATCAAAATCTGGTAAATGTCCGTTTATCGCAACTCTGGTCATCTCGTGTGTTGGATGTCCAAATCGCTTAAAGTATTCATAACACTCTCCCATTCCAAGAAAACGTCCGGGATAATAAGCAACCATATCAACTGAGATAACATCCCTGTAATCGTATTTAGTATTCCACAATCCTCCGTGTCCGTATTCTCAGCATCTTAGCTGCACATCGACAAGAAATTCCTATCTTGTCAGTTTCCATGAATATTTCTCCTGAGCAAAGTGATCAGCAACTGACGGAACGGTAAAACAATTACCGACCAATTGTTCAACATCGTCGGTATATTTCAACGAAAGATTTTTCATTTCAGATCGATAAATATCTCCATTAGGTCGTAAAAACTGATCATAATTTTCACATTCGGAACTTTGAAACAGTCACACAGATACAGGATCGCTTTTACTAATTTTATTTATAAAATCAAATATATCACCGTTATAAAATTTAACAGTTCTATCTCGTGGAAATATTGTTACATCCATCGTCCACGCGTGCTCGTTATGATCAACGATCTTATACTTTGATTCGTACAAAATCTCCCCGGTTATTGTCTTCACCCTTATCGTAAATTTTAATTTCTTTTCCAGCTCAGCAACGTCGTTGATGAGTAGCGCCATGTTCCTTGACACTCTCAGCCCATTCATTTACTTTTTGTGTCTCTGATCCGTTAAACCATTTCCACGTATCGCGTTTGTGAAATGTTCTGAAACTCGCTCAGCTACATAATTCAGCGCTGAAAATTTCCTCGGTTTAAGATCATCAACGCTAGGTTTATCATTCAGCGGATATATCGCATAAACAACTGCCGTCACAGGGCATATGTTCGTTCATAATATGGTTTGTCAATACCAGTCAACATTCCTGGTTTGGAACTTTTACTTATCATTGCAACATCTCCAGCGTGATGTGATATTCGAACATGGTCGCATTTGTCACGGATAATCCAAGTATCGTTTACTTCCGCAGTAAACTTTATTCTAAAAGGTATCTTTGTTTGCCGAGATAATCAATGATTGTTCTTGCTCGCTTGTCTTTCATTGTAGCATCAACGTCTGCATGATTCTGAATGTTGACCATACATGAGCTGCGCCATCGTTGCGAAACTCACTCTTGGCGCCACGAATACTATTGTTTAGAGTCTGATTCGTCGAATCAACCAGAGCTCGCCTCGGCAAGACAGGGGTTATTCTGTCAAGATCGAATCTTCCTTGAGAAGGCTTAATCGCTGCTAATCTTGTAAATTCTTCCATCAAATAATTAATATATATATATATATATATATATATATATATATATATATATATATATATATATATAAAGCTTGCCTATATATATTAAACTTTAATTTATAATATACAATGATTCAAGCAAAGAATTGTTGCAAGTGGTTGATGATTGGATCTACAACTCCTTGTAATAAGTCTTGTGTAACGGATTTCTGTGGATACCACCTACAGATTGTGCAACAAGAGAGTCTAGGACCAAAGCCGTGTTTGCAATGTAACAAGGTAGTCAGGGGGAAACACCGTTGTGTGTAGACTGTGGAGGCAGAAAATACAGAGTTTTGAAACGGTATTATGATAAAAAAATAATGGTAATGAATCTCCTATAAA
>JAECUM010057741.1:0-11487 GCA_016617855.1 Megalonaias nervosa
ATATTTTGCTTTCAATCATACCCTGCGCGAATGGGAAGGTGGTATATTGTTTTAGATAGGGGTGTAGTGGATCTCTCTCTCTCTCTCTCTCTCTCTCTCTCTCTCTCTCTCTCTCTCTCTCTCTCTCTCTGCATATTAATATTACTACGGTTGTAGGGATTATGTGGATGGTAGATTTGGTTTGAAAAGGAGGGTAGGGGATTATGGGTATATTATAAAAGAAGATATAAATTTTAACTTTATAATGGGATCATAGGTTGGTAGAAGGAAGGTGTTTGTATTGGCAGGGGATTTGAATTAGATTTTATATGAGCACTTTTACTTGTTTCGTTGTGTAACAGGTTTTTTTAAATTATTTATTGTTTTAAATAAAACAATAGGAGAGATGGGAAGTTAGGAATATTATAGATAGAGGGAGAGATTTTTATTTGTTTATAAGGGGGAACACAGGGCATCTGGATAGTACATAACTGGGTGTTGATAATATATACCTGTGAAATGGTCAGTAAATAGCTGGCTGGAGAAGAGTAGATAATTGGGTGATGGACATTAAATCAACTGGGTCCTGGATAGTAAATAAATGGGTGTGGATAGTATATAACTGGGTGATGATAGTGGAAAACTAGTTGGTGTAGAGTATATAACCAGTTGGTTGACTGTAGATAATTTATTTTATGTAGTTATATGTATCAAGCAAAATAAGTACGGCGTTATATTCAGAGTCCCTCCCAAACATTGACAGACTTCTCGTGTGAAACGTATTTTTCATCATTTCGATAGCAGACAAACTCATACTTCTCGCCAAAATATATCTAGCAAGCTACAAATGTACGAACTCCTCATGTGAAATGTATCACGTAATATGCAAATTTCTTTCTAGTGCAGGCCGCTGCCATATGCCACACTGTTACAAACATATATTGAAAAATTGAGACCTATGTTTCCCGTTTGGGTCGATAAACGTTTAATCCTATTTAACAATGCAGCAAGTTTTGTCAAAAGTGTTGTAATATTGTACTGTAAAGAAGCAGGGGTTGGTGGGTGGGGGGTGAACAGACCACTATGAAGGAGGTCCCATTTGTGACATCAACGCTTCTACCAAAATGACTTATAAGATCCAGAAAGATAAACCGAGGCCTCTGACGTGTGGGTTACCTCACCACTATATCCCCCCTTGACCTTGTGTGTCAAATTTTCATGGACATCATCGTTCATGACCCGAGACAACCGTGTTGGTCCTCGCCCCTCCTCCTGCTGCTGGTGGGGGTAAAAAAAAGTAGCGGTGTCAGGTGAGGTGACGCAATTGAATCGCTGATGTATTAACAATAATGATTCTGCGCTTACTATGGAATCTCGTACAGCTAAACTAATTCGACAACGACTAAAGGCAATATCTCCCCGTCCGTGATTCTATCAAACAGCAAATACAACACCGTCAGGAAGCTCGAGTGGAATTTGCAGAATATGCGGCAGAATTATTTAAACCAGTCACAGAGACTACTAAAGGTCTTCTTCCATCGCTGAAACAAACCGCTAAAGCAAGTGGGAAAATAGCAGAAAGAAGTACAAAAAAACCAAAAAGGTTCGTCGAGAGATAGTTGATGCTCAACCACAATTATTAGAAGGTATCTATGAAGCTTGTGTTGAGATAGGCATTGCGAAGGATCTTGTTACACCAGAATCAGAACCAGAACCAGAACGTGAAAAAACACCTGCCCAATTTACCGAAAAATGTCTTAAGGTACTTCAAGAAAAACCCATAGCAGTTGCTGAAACAGGATATCAAGTTCGTCATGACCTATTAGATTCAGAGACCACTGATATTCCAGAATTAAAATGGGCTCCTTTTCTGTTTAGAACATCCCGTGGTATAAAACAGATCAAGGGTAAATATAGGGCTGAATTTTACAAATCTGAGAAACAAGTCAAAGAAGCAGCAAAATCTCCATTACCTGGGGATATATTACCGCCAAATAAATCACAATTCGGACCACCTCGTATTGAGGAAGAGGAAGCGTTTGGAAGTAGCCTTTCCACTTGCACACAAATACGTAGTGGTCATAAAAAACCATTCTCTCCGGTGATCAACAAAATTTGTCCCAATAACGTCCTCGCTGATGTTGAGCGATTAGAAATTCTGTTTGGTGGAAGATGAGTCTGCAATAATTCCCCATAAGTCATCAATGAAGCAGTTACTATTTGTCAGCGATTATTACAGGTGGCATCTTGGATATCAGCGTTTACAAGCACTTGTCGATGCAATTACTGATGATTATTATAGTGACTAATCTCGACAGAAACGAACCTAGACAGAGATCAGGTATGAAATTAGATCCGTGACAAGAAAATAATAGGATCATACACAATACTCACCGTGGACCTGTGATAGTCAGGGTGATAAATTTGCGATTACCAACATATAATGTTATTTACGGAGATGGACTCGGTGATGTTGTTCAAGGTTTATTTAAAACGGTAGTCTCAAAGGCGATCCCGATTGTAAAGCAATTAGGAATGAAAGCCATTGACGTTGTTCGTGATAAGGCTATTGGCACCGTTGGTGATGTTGCTGGTAAAGCATTCTCAGCAATCAAACAAAGACTTGCACGATTAATACGAAGATCGCCAGAGGTCCGACCGCAGCCAGTAAAGTTGCCAAGCACCGATCAATGTCAACAAGTGTCAATAAAATAATAAATCAAGCTGCAAATGAACGGCTGAAAGAATTAGCCAGTGTTAACGCCGGTGAAGAACCCCGGAATATAACTGCAGACCTGGTAGCGGGTAGTGGTTTATCTCGTCGTCGCCGATGTTAACGTTAGTGGCACACCATTTTAGACAACAGCGAATATAATAAAAATGTTCAAGCGTGTATCTGATCCCGCATTTAACATGGACGCTCCTGTAGTAAAGGATGAGTCTGTGCGTGATTATTAATATTATTCCTATGAAGCACGAGAACCAAACTAACTTGAACTAATCGAGCTACAAGTCCATGATACATCAAGGTATTTCCTGCCCGCTGAAGCATTTATTGAAGTTCAGGCTAAACTTGTGAAAGATGACAATACTGCATATGCAGCAAATAAGAGATGCGGATTCGTCAACAATTATATGATGGCGTTATTTAACAGTGCCAGATATATCATTGAAGGTAGAGAAATCGAAGCATGCCTCGATAACATTGATACTGCTACGACGATACTTGGTCTTGCAAGATAAAGCGATGATTATTCAAGGTCAGTTGGTCCATCAATGTTGTTCGCGAAGGACATTACTGACCATCCTGACGATAGGCAGTATCTCATGGTACAATTAACACAAGCTAGCACTGTTGATCGACAACCAGCTGGAATGATACCCCGACCAGGGGTGGGTGGTAATGCGACACTGCAAAGTACTAATCCAGAATTTAACCTGGGATTTGCAGCACGACGATCTCAGGTTAAAGCCGGTGGTAGATTTTCTTGTGTGAAACCACTGTCACATACCTTCGGATTCTGCAGCCATGCAAAAAAAGTTATCTTCGGAGCCAAACACACAATAACACTGGTCCGAAAGGCCACCGACAACGAATCAATATGGCGCGCCGCTGGGGGTGCTGGTGGTGGTGCTGGTAAAGTGGAATTATCAAAACTAGCCTTATGGATGCCATCGATGATGCCTTCGCTGACAAAAGAACAACAGTTGCTATCGTTCATGGACGGTGGTGGTAAATCAACATTGTCGTGGTTGACAATGAGTACAGACACAGCTCCAGGAACAGCAGGAACAGTTTCATGGCAAATCGCATCACGGCAAGGAATTTCAGCACCACGACATATATTCGTGGCATTCCAGAGTGCCACCAGGTCTAACGATCAGATAGCAAACACGATCGTGTTTGACAGATTCACAGTGTCTACGATTTCGCTGAGGATAAATCGCCATCAAGAACCATCTGAAGATATAACACTGGATTTCGACTAAAACAACGATGCATTGGCGTATCATAGTGTGATGAAATTCATGGGACGTGATCAGAATGTTGACTCCGTCCTGCAGATGTCTCAGCGTGATTTCTCAACGCTGTATCCGATCTATTATTTCTCACTGGAACACCTGGATTTATTCAGACAGTCAGTCATTGGCGTACACATGCGAGCTACTGTTGGTCCTTTGACAGCTGGTGGTTACAGAGCAATTGCCGTTATACTCTCAGACAAAACAGTGTTGCTCGAAGGTGTTGGTGGACGAACGAGAGTCGTCGATGCACCAGTGGAAATATATAAAGCAATTGGATCATTCTTAATGTTGTATAAATGTAATATCAACACGTTAATGTTAGTCTGACACCTGGTCAGATTAAGAAGCTGCAATCAGCACCGAAAAAGAATTCTGGAATAAAAATATTACTAAAATTAACAGCGTTGCAAGGCCCAAATTAATTATCACTGACAGAACATCAGCTCAGGCACTTCAATGACGTCAAGAAATCAAAGACCGGTATCAGACTTGATCTTTCTGTCAGTGCTATTAATAATATAGCAAAGACTTGTGGTACATTTCCACTTCTTGCAGCTATACCAGCATTGATTGCCGCTGCAGCTCCAGCTGTTACAAAAGCAGCTGCGCTTGGTGCTGTTGGAACTGCTGACGGGATGGCATTGAAAAAAAGCAACAGGACATGGTCTAAAGACCTCCAGGAACACGGTACCGTCCAGGTCTGAGAATTCCAGGAACCCACCATTGCTAGCGATGGCAATGGCACTGAAACAGCGTGCTAGCACGCTGCCTATGTCCAATTTTGATTTGCCTGATCATGCACATTGATTAAATATCAAAAACTTCAGAGGAGTTTTCATGCGTGATCAGTTACCAGACAAATCACGTTGAAATAGGTATCATAAATCTTAATGGTCCTTCTGGCACAGGTACTCGCTGGGTTGCATATGCTGTTGATCCACTTAGTGTTGTTTATTTTGATGCATATGGATTGGCACCACCAAAGGAATTTTTAAACAATATCAGCAGGGTCAAAGGTCCCCAATTGCATCGGAACGCAAGCGTTCCACTCTGGTATTCAATATTACCAGCACAGACAATAACAGATCCACCTATATGTGGTCGTGAATCTCTAGCGATTTTAGATGCTATATCAACGTCGTGGACTGCCAATGGTCCACCACCACATAAAGTTGTACATGAATATACCAGTTGTAGTTTTAAACAACTCTAAGCTATAACGATATATATTTATGGAAGATCTTCTACTAGTAATAGTAGGCTTAAGAAACCTGGTCCCGGTGACGTTGATTTGTCAAAGTATGCGACTAAGGATGAGCTTGCTGCACTTATGAACCTAGCTGGGGTTGAAAAGGATGAAGTTGTTTTTCAGGATCAGCATGGACGGCTAAAGACAAACAATTTTAGGTGGATTGATACTGTCCGAAGAGTGTTAGGTGCTACCGTCTATAATATCTCAGTATTTACTGAATCCGAGAAAATCAGAGACTCAAGCGTGTCAATCGCGACTATCAAAAACGAGATTAATAAACATGTTGCTAAAACAGGTGATACAATAACGGATTACCACAACATGAATAGAAATAAAGTCGTCTCTCTGCTAGAACCAAAGACGGATGATGACGCCACAACAAAGAAATACGTGGACGACAAAGACACGGCAATTAGTGATAAATTAACCACATTGCGATCTCATTATGATAACCACGTCGTAGCGTTTCAAGATTTCCGTAGAACCAACTTTCGAAGACTCAGTAAAGCCATCGAAGATTTCCTTGGAGATCCAATGGTCGGCAGCATAAGGCTAGCCGAAATTAACACAAAACTCAGTGAACTAGGCAACGTAAAAGCCGCAGTCGCTGACATCAACAAAATGCTCGCAGATGGACTCCCTGATATTGTTGAAAAAATCAGAAAGATTGAATCGTGTATAATTCATACGCGTATCATCAACGGGGTATACACAGTGGATCAGCAACATGGTCACAACATAATAATTACTTAGCATTTGAAACGTTATCACTTCACATAATGAGCCATTTGCTGGCGAATGTCAACTGTTTAGCACAATCCCTCAGATATGAACAATTTTGTATGTGGCAGGAATCGCTGAAAAATATCATCGACACGCATATGGCAAAACAAATAAAATACCGCAGACACATCATGGCTATCAACGTTGTTGTATACGCGGTATCCACGGTAGTAGCTGGAACAATGACGTTATTTGCTACATTATCAGCGACGTACGTGATAGCACCAGTAATAGGAATCGGTGTTGCCGCTATCGCCGGTGTTGCTGGTATTCTTAATAATACAGGTAAAAACCCGTTATAGCGCGAATCCGCTTATTACGCGATGGCAGTATGGCTCCCATTTTTTTTATATAAGTGACCTCTCTTTTTTCCATCCTAAATACATGCTTTAGGAAAAGCCGATTATTCGTATGCCGAGCAGATTTTTAATCGCAGCACTGCGTTAAATGTTGCCTTAACTTCACCGTGCACCGTTTCAGCCACATTGGCATGTATACAATTCACATGCACATGCGCGGTTATCATTGTTGATATCGGCGAGTTGAATGATGGTATAATATCAGATCAAGAATTAATAGGATTGATTAATTGTTATTATGACGCATGTAGAACGACGCAGAACGTAGAACGTTCCAGCGTAGATAAAACACCTCGGAGTGTTTCAATGCTTGGTGTTTTACATTTAGAATCTGTATAAAATAATAGCAATGACAGCACAGAACGATAGCGTTCTCATGCAAGCATTATTAGGAAAAAAATTGTCGCTAACACAACACCACAAATAACCACGATGATATCAGCGACATCAACGGAGGGGTATATTCTTCACTTATTTACCCGTGAAGTTCTCCGTGGTCATTTGATTGTGTCAGTACCTGTCAATCCTGTTTATTTACTATGTCATTATCCGCTGTTATCACGGATACATTTCAGACTAACTGACCAGAACGGATACCTGCTTGATTTACGTGCAGAATCCATAATTATAAGCTTGTATGTAAGGTCTTAATTCCTCAGACATTAATGTCTCCGGCGACAGACCCAGAACGCAGAGCAGAGTTCGCTAGCGAACTGTCCCAATGTTCTACCATCCAATGTTTCATACAATGTTTCATGCACAGATCGCTAGCGATCCGTCAATAAAAAAATAAGCAAAAAACATACTTTATTTTTTTTTACTTGATTACCCAGATCGCTAGCGTTCTGCGTTCCACCGTTAAACAATTCAACATAGACTCCGATTAGTTAGCTAGCATCAGACATAAGACCTAGCTGTCTTACACGCCCGCCCACAATCTTTTTTGGTTTCATATTCCTGAGACAACTCTGATCTCCTGTGCGAGTGGAAATAATTGCTGAATTTGTGTCTCATCTCTTACAATCGCTAGCAATTGTGTCATTGCCTGCTGAAGTAATTTGATGAACCTGTATTCTGAGGGGAGTGTGTATGTTAGCAGCAGGGAGGCTGGATAGACCATTAGGTCTACGAATTAGAAAACCCAATTAGAGGAAGCAAAAATGGACTTACAAGGTTGAGAAGGATAAATCGAGGCCTCTAACGCGTCCTAAGTCTGGTAGACCCCACCAGCTGTCCCTCCCTGCTGCTGTAGATCATCGGGGAACGACCGGTGGTAGATCGTTCTTGATTATCAACCAAACATTTTAAGGAGACCAAAGCGATACCTTAACCATAGATCATGTGGACTGATTGTAATAAACCCATGCCTTTTCTGAACATTTGCAAAGACGTTTTGAAATCTAACCATATCCATATCACCGGAACACCAAGCCTGATGAATAGTTCGCAACGTGTGTGTATCAACACCATCAAGAACAACCAAAAGATTATAGTTATCTCTGATGACTTTGGAAATCTGCATATATCGTTGTGTGACATAGATCACGTTGGTATTTTTGTGTCTGCCTCGAGAAAATATCCGGGTTGGATTTGTCTGTCGCTCAAGCATGACATCGTCGTACACTACCAGATTGTTAATGTCGCCATCAAGATCCTCAACCGACGGAGCATCATTGATGTCTGTGATAAAGTCAATAATGTCATTGTCGTCCTCGTCCAACGATTTGGCATTTTCATTGAATTAATTGAGAACACTATAGCATCGTCTCTGATCATCAACGGATGGTGCCATTAAATACAGTTTGTCCCACTTGAACCATCTCATTATCAGGTTAATTAACAAATGGATTATACCAGACCCAGACGGACCGATGATAATTCCTGGAATGGAGTTTGGCAATGCCGGATGGTGCTTGACTGGTTCTTGCTCTCGTGTTGCAGAAAAGTCAATAACATTCATATTAGTACAAATATGATAAGGTATATGAATTTATATTGTGTTCGATGCAAAGGTTTCACCAATACCAGCGAATTAACAATAATAACGACAAAGAATCGTCGAAGTTCGCTTACAGGCAAGTGCGTGAAATGTGGTACAAAAAATGCAAATTGTGTCACCGTCGGAAGCAACGCGTGGTGGTGATATCGCTGCTGTACTCGGAAAATTGCCAGGGACTCCAGGGGCTAAATATCCTAGCGAGAAGCATCTTCCGGGATATAATTATTGTGGTCCTGGAACTCGACTTGATATCCAACTCGACGAGCGCAACCAGCCTAAAACCAGAAGAGCATCCAATAAATGCGATTGACCAAGCATGCCATACTCATGATATCGAGCATAAAAATCGAGATCTGCAACAACGACTTATCGCGGACGTCAAGTTGATTCACACATTGAAGTCCGAAAAAACAAATCTCTCAGAGAAACACTCGCCAATTGGTTGATAAAATCGTCAACGAGCGGTAAACTAGTCGCAGGTGCTGACAATTAATCGTCAATAATTAATAATAAGGGAATCAATTTATTATAGCCCAAGAGGATACTGGAGGGGTAGAACGGCTGTTAGCAAACTAGCTGATGCGGCAGGTGTCACACGCGTTGTTTTCGCAGATTAGTTGGCCCGACAGGCAATATGGCAAATTCACCTACCACCGCCTAAAACGATTCAGGACGGACGGTTTGATGTCAGCGTGCCCAGCGAAGTTCACCAGGCAGATATTTTGTTCTCACCCCATGATACTATTATAACTGGTAGACGTCGTTCACGCACATATAAATACACGATGATGGTCGTGGATGTTGCATGCAGATACAAAGAAGCAGAGCCGCTATCAACTAAAATATCAACTGAAGAAGCAGCTGCGTTTGAACAAATTTATCAACGAGGGTCCGGGTCGCATGGTGGTCTGCGATGGCTACAGTTGGTACAGGTTGATCCTGGCAAAGAATTGTTTGGTGCAGCAACATCGCTGATGAAACAACACAATGTAAAATTCAGACGAGGATACATCACGTCACATCGTGATCAGGCAATCGTTGAACGATTTAATTGAACACTTGCTGAGTGATTGTTTGGATATCAGTATGCTCAGGAAATTTCCAAGGACACGAGATCACCTGGATGGGTTTGCAAGACTACCTCACCTGATAGCCGCGCTAAACAACGATGTTCCGCGTGGAATTTCTATGAAAGCAGCAGAGAGGGTGAACAGACCATTTTGCTTGAGACATTATTTATGAAAAAATAAGCCTTTCTACGAAAAGGAAATCTTAAGGTCAGTAACGTTAAACCACAACCTCTAACTGACCATGAGATTTCTCTAGGGTTAGATTATCTCGTTACTTTATCTCTGACTCTTTGGGGTTTTTTTTATGGTGTGTTTATTTTACTCGCCGGTCACTCAACGTTGGTCGTTCACCCTCTCTGCTGCTGTAATTAACCAAAGATTTTATCCAGACCTATACGATATCTAGGTCTTGGGTCATGTAAATTTATTGTTATAAATCCGAACGGAATAGCTTGTGCTTTTGAAAAGAAGTTTTAAATTTAATCATGTCCATGTCCCCTGAACACCAAGTATAATAAATATTTTGTAAAGTATAATTATCTACTCCACTAAACACAATTAAGATATTACAATTATCTCTGATTACTTTAGGAATTTGCGTGTATTTCTGAATTAAATAAATTACGTCTGTAATTTTGTGACGGCCTCGCGAAAATATCCGAGCTGGATTGGATTTTTTATCCAGCATTACATCATCGTACACTACGAGATTATTGATACATCCATCAAAATCATCTATAGATGGAGCTTCATCGATATCGGTAATAAAATCAATAGCATCATTATCAGGACACGTCAGCGACTTTGCGTTTTCATTAAAATCTTTAAGTACTTCGTAACATCGTTGATCATCTACAGATTGTGCTACTAAATATAATTTATCCCACTTGAGCCATCGCATTATCAGATTAAGTAATAATTGTGTTTTACCAGACCCAGATGGGCCAAGTATAATTGCTCTGATAGAATTTGGTAGCGCTGGATGATGTTTGACTGGCTCTTGTTTTCGCGTCGCTGAGAAGTCAATTATATCCATATAATAATAATAATATGGATTTATATTGTGTTTGATGTAGAGCGCCCACGCCCACAAGTGGATTAACGACAATAATAACAAAAAATAACAGGCGCGCACTTACAGGCAGGTGTGTGAAATGTGGTACAAAAAAATACAAATTTATTTCATTAAAGACAGGTGGAGATATCGCTGCTTCTTTAGGTAAATTACCAGGAGCTCCATGGGCAAAGTATCCTGGTGAAAAACCTTTACCTGGATATAATTATTGTGGTCCTGGAACTCGTCTCGATATCCGACTCGATAACCAAGCCCAACCAAGACCTGGAGAGTATCCAATAAACGCAATTGATCAAGCGTGTCACATTCACGATGTCGCGTATAAAAGTAAAGACTTACAACAACGACATCTTGCCGATATAAAATTAATTCATGCCATAAATAATGTAAAAGATAAATCACTTCGAGAAAGATTAGCTGCTTTTCTGATAAAAGCTGGTATGAAAGGTAAAATAATGTTAGGGGCTGGTAATTAATCAATTGATTATTATCATAATAATGGAATCTGTTTATTATAGCCCAAGAGGATATTGGAGAGGTAAAGCAGCGGTTAGTAAACTTGCTGAAGCAGCAAAAGTCTCACGTGATGTCGCTGCAGCGGGGTTAGCACGACAGGCAATATGGCAAATTTATCTACCACCACCTAAAAAATTAAGTATGCACATTTTGATGTCAGTACCCCTAATGAAGTAGCAGCAGAGAGGGTGAACAGACCAATTTGTGTAGAGACCTAATTTTACAAAAATAAAGGTTCCTACGAAGGCTTAAAAAAAAAGGTCAATGACGCTAAACCAAAGCCTCTAACCGAGACTGTTTCCATACGGTTGAGAACGGATAATAAATCGTTTGGGTTAGCTCAGTTTTGTTATCCATCGCTGACGTATTTTTTTCAAATTTTTATGCGATTTCATTTACGCGTTAGTCACTCAGTATTGGTCATTCAC
>JAECUM010057743.1:0-10761 GCA_016617855.1 Megalonaias nervosa
AACCTCGTGGTATACGATGATGTTATGCTGGACAAACAATCAAATCCAGCTAGAATATTTTTTCGAGGTAGACATAAAAACACAGACGTGATTTATGTTACACAGCGTTATACACAAATTCCAAAAGTGATCAGGGATAACTGTAACATTTTAGTTGTGTTCAACGGAGTTGATAATCATACGCTGCAAAATATTTATTATACTTAGTGTTCTGGGGACATGGGCATGAACAAATTAAAAAATTTCTTTTCAAAAGCACAAGCTGCTCCCTTTGGTTTTGTAACAATAAATTTACATGATCCGAGGTCAAGATATCGTAACGGACTTGATACAATTTTTGGATAAAAACCATAGCAGCAGAGAGGGTGAACGACATACACGTAGTGACCAGCACGTGAAAAAATCAGAAAAAATCTGGTCAATTAGAGAAGTTTTTACTGTTAAGGCAAAAACTGTTTTTTTCAGCCTTCGTAGGAACCCTTAAATTTCAAAAATAAGGTCTCTACAAAGTTGTAGGGTCCACCCTCTCTGCTGCTGGGGGCATGGACATGATTAAGTTTAGAAACTTCTTTTCAAAAGCACAAGCTATTCCGTTCGGATTTATAACGATAAATTTACATGACCCATGATCTAGATATCGTATAGGTCTGGATAAAATCTTTGGTTAATTACAGCAGCAGAGGAGGTGAACGACCAACGTTGAGTGACCAGCGCGTAAACGAAACACACGATAAAAAAACCCCCAAAGAGTCAGAGATAAAGTAACAAGATAAGCTAACCCAATTAGAGAAATCTCATGGTCAGTTAGAGGTTGTGGTTTAACGTTATTGACCTTAAGATTTCCTTTTCGTAGGAAGGCTTATTTTTCATAAATAAGGTCTCAAGCAAAATGGTCTGTTCACCTCCTCTGCTGCTAGTATAGACCCTAATTTGCCATCACATCATGCACTGATAGATGAGAATCTATGTTGTTTGTTCTGCTGATTACTCTTAGATTGCACAGACCCAGGTCTGCCAGCACATTGTGCAACAACAGATCTGGGTCTTTGCAGTTTGATTCGATTTAAGAATCAACATCAAATGTCATTTAGATTCAAATTGATGCAGCATTTTAAGTTCAATCAAAGAAAAGTCTTATAAAATTCACATTGTTGGAGGAAAAAAACCCCAGTACAATCTGAAATTTCAAAGGACTGGGCAACTTTTAATATGAATTTGTCCTCAATGAAGCCATCTTTTTAGCCTCATAAATCATATTGAGCAAAGACAAATTCCTTGGATATATTTTACATAAATTATCTCTGAATTTTAAATAAATGTTTAATGGTGAGATTGCACATTTTTCTTACTTAAATGAATTACCAAAAGTAATTTTATTCAATTTTGTATTTTTATAGGGGGTTTTCCCAACCAAAAAGTAAAATATCTTTGAGTGCAAAGGAGTGCTTCTGCAATTTCTTTCTCCTGTTACGAGTCTATGCTCTTAAAATAAGTAACAGGAAAGAGTGAAGACAATTTGCTATGTAAAATTTAACGAATAACTTATTTCCTGGGAATACAAAGTGGAAAATGAGAAAACAAGAACTTATGGTACTGCGAATTAAATCCAAAAATAATCCAAGAATTAAAGACACAAATCCTTGTAATAAAAAGTCCTGAATAAAACTCAGTTCAAGTCCCGAAGAGATCCAAAATTGAAGGTGATGACATGTCTGTGATAGCCTATGAAGTACTGATGTGTCAACAGTCTCTTGTTAAATGACAGAAATATTATTCCCGGTTTGAATTCAGTATAAATTCCAATGAATGTCTTTATCCAAGAATTATATCAGAGTATTTATATATTTCTAGAGACAATAATCACTTGAATTCAATAATTGGAAGAAAATAAAATTCAGACTAAACTGGTCACAACATAATACAGCTTAAAGTGCTAGATGTTAAAGCACGACTGGTAAAATCCTCACAGTCACAAGATAATATAGTTCTTTGTTTGACCTCAGGTCACAAATTAGCATTTTCTGAAAACAATCATTACCTAATGCGAAATGAGGAACCAGCAAGAGGTAATTCAAACATTTCAGTGTATTACAGTTGATCTAAATCAGTATTATCATTTATTTTACATTACTACCGAATATGCAGTTGTTTATTTCCCTAATTTCTATCTTTCCCCTTTCCGTTGGTTTCTGTGACTATAATTTGACATCATTCATGGGTCCAGAGACAGCATCGCAAGTAGTATATGGCGATAATTTAGTGACAATGGGACCTTAATGTTAAAACAGGGTGTTTGTACTTTGGCGACAAGGGGAATTTAACATGGGTAGGATACTTTGGCGACAATGGGAATTTAAGATGGGAATGGCACCTGTGGATCAATGGGAATTGAACAATGGCGACGTCATTGGGTTTATAGGGTCAAAACTATTTATAGGGTGAAATGCATTTATAGGGACATAGGTTAATTGGGACAAACATAGACATACAGAAACAAGCAAATACACATCTAAACAAAGAAGATGCAAAAACACAGAAAAGAGGACAGAGATGTTCCAAAGAAAGACACTGCTCCGATTGCTTAGTGGTTAGAGCGTCCGCCTCGGATGCAGCAGGTCGTGGGTTCAATCCCCGGCCGAGTTATACCAAAGACTTACAAAAATGGTACTAACAGCTGCCTCGCTTGGCGCTCAGCATTAAGAGGTTAGTGTTAGGACTGGTCGGCCTGGTGTCAGGATAATGTGACTGGGTGGGACATCATACTACATGTCTGAGGCATGATGCCCCAGTGCTAAACATCACTATAAACTGTCACACTGCAGACATCGTAGCGATATGACTGAAAATTTTTTAAAGCTACGTTAAAAATCCAAATCACATCACAACACCAAAGAAAGACTCACAGGCAGTACAGAGACTTCAATATGAAAGTCTATTGTATGGGTACAAAACATTTATTCAAGTATATATACATGGGCTCTCTGGCCTGTGCTTTGGTCTAAGCACTATCCATTTAATACATAAACATTTGGACATGAAAAAAAACCTATTTGCAACTTATTTAGTTCTTGGTTCAGGTAAACTACTTTTAAAATTAAAGTTCATGCCTTCAAAAAAAGCACTTCACATACAACTTATTTACATTTCATAAAAGAATGCCATTTTCTTTCGCTCTACATTAAATGTTCATTTTTAAGAAAAAGCTAAAACAAACAAAGTAACAAACAATCAAATAGGACAAAGTTCATGTTTCTCTTTTTATCAGTCACGCACGTTGTTTAAATCTTGTCAGCTACCACTTGTGTGCCCAGCGTAGATGTTTTCCATCACGTACTCCCTTTCATCTGTAGATCTGTTGGTATATCCATCATGCTAGGTATACTTATCGACAAGCAGATCAGTGGTGGTTATTGTCTTCTTCCCATGGAGGTACAACGTATGCCATATGAATGGTCACTTTTCCATCCGTGATGTCAAATTTTTCTCTCATCGTCTGCACGTCTTCAATAGCCCTTAATAGTTTAGAAGAAGTTAATTTTGCAGGTGTACTAAACCCGAGACATAAAGGAGAGTTCAAACTTTCGTGATACATAGATAGGCTCAAACGACCTCAATCTTTGACTTGACACTGACGTTTGAGTTCCTCTAACAGTGAGTCAAGTAAGTCTGTAATGAAACCTGCTGCGTCCTCGGCTGGAACGTCAGACGCAAAGTCTTTAAATTTCACCGTGTTGGTGTAAGTTGTCATCCTAAATTTTCTCGAAGTCGCTGTCTGAATCATTTGGATGCTGAAATACTCATTTAGGTCCACTGCATCCTTTTCCTTCTTGGACGCACTTTGCTGTGACGGTATGGTGGTGGTGAAAGAAGCCGATGATGTTTGTTCCTTCTCTTTTTTCATCTGCGTAGATTGATTCATCTTTCTCAGTGCTTGTCCTCGTAATGAAGTGTCATTCTTGGAAGTTGTCTCTTTTTATACTGGGTGATATCAGTGTGTCCATAAGGTAAAGTCTTGTAGTCTGGAAGTCCCACTGGTTGCACATAGTTTTCCATGACATTAGTAAATAAACAACTAAGATGTGGTACTGCATTGGTGATGTGATCGTGAGGTACAGCATCACACTCAAGTTTTCTCTCGCTTGATACTTGCTGTATGAAAGGATTCATCTTTCTCGCTTGGCGTTTATAGTCACAACGAAGTATCGGTCTTGGACGTCTTCCCCTTTATATGCTGGCTAATATGGACGTGACCGTACGGTAAAGTGAAGTGGTTAGGAAGCCGTACTTGCTTCTGGTACACGAATTGATACAGTTTTTCCAAGGGCCAACTGACGATTTGGTGTGTGGGTAAACGTACAATCTTGTGCGGTTCGTAGGTGGTCACTCTAAAATCTCGATCCTCTCCAGATTGCAACGCCTCTTTCAGCACGCCAAAGTTCACCACTCGACTGGTGCGATGATTTAGGTTAATCCTTTCACTTTACACTCGGTGTGCACTTCTCCTTGTTTGTCCCGGTATTCGTAGTCGTAATTTTTGGGACTACCACTAGCAAAAATTAGAATCTTCTCGTCGGGATGCTGGTCCGTCCAGGCTCCTAAACGGTCTTCTTTGATGACAGGGTGAGGTTGACCCAGACAATTGATGTAGATGCAACTGTCCATGTCAAAATACAGTACATGATATCCTAATTGGGGTAAAGCTTCGTACAATTTAAGCGAGCATGGGCTATCACGTAGGCTGCAATGATGACATTTCCAAATTCGTCGGCTTCTACAAAGTCCAGTTCTTCTTTGTAATTGACTAAGATCAAGTCCTCATGAATGACGTCCACGTGTTTCATGTATTTGGTTTTGTTGTGAATCATCTGGAAGTAGCAGGAAGGTTCTGTCAAATACTCCGTCTTGGGTAAACACGATCGTTGTACCATTTTGCCCCACAAACAATTTAACATCACTCTGGCAAACGATCGCCTTCCTTCGTTTTTCTCCACGTGGTCTAAAGTGATGCCTTCATGCTCCCAGTATTTCTCTTTGAATTTCTTTTGGTCTTCAGGAGTGTGGCACCAGGAAGGATAGCTGCTGGATTCTTGTTTCAGTTTCAAAAAACCATCCAAGTAGTCTGCAAAAAAATGCCTTTCTGAGTCTCGTCGCCCTTGTGGTATTTTTCTGTCTTGGGAAAGTGGTAAATTTTGTACACTTCTAACAGTTGGTGTCCCTAGTCCAGAGCTTTAAACAATTCCATGCTGACCCACGTTTCTGTGAAGGTGCATTCTTCCTGAGTGCGCTGACAAGGTCGGTCTTGTTTACACGTTTTTGCACAAGTACGACACAAGGGAAACATCAGTTTTCCTTGGCAATGGTGAGGTAAAACGGGATGGTACAAGTGTGTGGGAGGCAAGACTTTACACTTGATCAATCCTTCGTATTGTCGAATGTTGTCCAGGTCGATGTGTTCCGTCAGCAATTGCGGGTGCCCTGCGGGAAATTGACAATATTTGCACACGTAAGGATACAGCGAACACACGTCCAAGTATTTCATTTCTTCTCCTTTCTCCTCGTCGGCGTGGTACAGCAAACAGGTGGCATTCGTTCTCCGTACAAGCTGTCCCGCGGGTTCAGAGGGCCCACCAGCTTGTAACTTTCCATGATGCACTTAAACTCGGGATCGGTTTTCAAACGGTTATCGTACTCATGTTTCCACATTTCCACCACTTGGCATCCTTGCTGTTCTAACTTCAGGCGCCGCTGACAAGTGGCCTCATACAAGTCTTCCATGGTATGTTGTAAAAACTGATTTTTAGTGTCACGTTGAGGGTAACAGATGGGACATCCGTGAAATAAGCAGCCGTTAAACTCGTACACGATCTTGGGGTTTCCTAAGTCCAACCATCCACCGAACACGTTCCGATGGTCTTTTCGCCTCCTCCGTTGTGGGCATGTTGGATCCATTTGTCTTCCTTGTCACACAAGTAATGTAGCCAGAGCAGGGCTTTGACCGAGTATTGACGTTTGACAAAATTGGTCATTTGAGGACTTATGACAGCTAGGGTGTTTTCGGGCATGAATCGTTGGCAGTACACTAAGGCACACGCTTTGGCAATGGTGCAGGTTTCTTTCAAAGGATCGATCCCTCTGTGCTCCATGAACAGTTCTCGAAATTTTCCACAGCAACGCCGTAAAATGTCCATGTCGGAACGACAATACTTTAACATTTGTTCCTGAAAGTCGAAGGGGTCCGAGGCATGAGTGTGGTACCAAGCGTAGAAAGCTTCTCGTTGTTTGGTACGCATGTTGTCGGGGTTGTAGTAGTGAGCGTCAGGCAAATGGGGTAGAACGGCGTGTTGATTGGCTTTGGTATTGAAAAAATGCCGAAAATAGCCTTTGGCCATTTCTGTCATCCAAACGTTTTAGGCATTCGACTCAAAGGCATGGCCAAGTAACTCATGGAATCTTTAAACTGCACTTGTCCCACTTGCATGGAAATGATTTTGGCTCCATTCAAAGTCACATTAGGACGTTCGGTACTTTGTTTCGCATAATATCTGAGAAGAAATTGTCCATCGTATCCCGAGAAATTGTGAGCCATCACCGTGGCATAGCGATGACAATCTCCGTAATGTTAGATGTCCTCTTGGCTCCACGTCAAGTCGATGGGGTCTAAGATCTATTGGGCAAAATCGGCTAGCGTATTCGGTCCAAGAAAGATTTTTTCACGTCCTCTAGGAATCTTGCTGCAGTGAGGACAATGACTAAAGATAGGCTCTTGGATGTGTTACGCATATGTAATTAAATTGCTTGATTGTTAGTTTTAAAATTATTTTTATTTTAATTTTGTTTCATTACATTTTATTGTAATGATAATTTTCATTGGATTTGAATCTCTTTTCCAAAAATTGGTTTGACCCGATTAGATCTTAACGTTACTTCAGCACTATTTTTAGCTCATAGATTTTGTAAACATCGATTGATAACGATTAGCTATTGCCAAGGTCATTTCGACCCGAATGTTAGCTGAACTGTAAACAGTCTTTCTTTTTTTAATATATTTTCAGTGTGAGAATTTGGTTCTTAGATAGGGCTATTGTAGCTACGTGATAATACTCTTTTTTTTGCGCTGTTCAAATTAGTAAATCACGTAGCCCATCACGTGAAGCACCATGTGATTTAAAATCGTGGCTTTAAACAGACGATCTCTAGTAGATTTAGTGAGCTGTATTTTTAACCTTGAGGGCTCATGAGTTTGCAATTGTTGTTGCCAGTTTGTTTGTAAAGTTCATCTGTGTTTTGGAATTTAATAATTTATTCTCTAGAAAACTAAACAAGTGTACTTTTTTTATAAAAAGTTCTGGGACAAAAAAATTCAGTGGAAAATTATTCTGGAATTCTATACGGAAACATTATCAACTGTGATTCAATTGAGGATCTGTTGCCATAAGTATAACGACTTCATCTGACATCATCGCCTCCATATTGGAATTTCATCGAGATTCGAACCTGGATTCAATTAGAACTGTTTAGTGATAGGACTTACATTTTTCAATCATAGGATTAAATTTTGGATTATATTCACAAACCGTAAGTCCTATTTTCTATTATATACATTGTTTTCTAGGGAAATAAATTATTTTGTTAAAATATGCACAGCTTGTTGGCTTCACTCTTTTCTCTTGTTATTTTTGTCCGAGCCTACTTGTAACAGAGAAAATTGGGGTTTGCTCGTCCTTGGATATTTGAATTTTGGCTAAAAAATTTCAGAAAATTGGTTTTTGAAATTTAAATTCCCCTAGTTTTTAAATCCCAAGTACTATTTTACATTTTGTTTGAAATTTTTAGTGAAAACAACAGGCTTTCATTCACAATGTCATTATAAGTGGAGACTTTTCTTTCTAGTCCTACTCAGGTGCAGTTGGATAGTTTGAAAAAAGATAAGTTGCTTGAACTTGCCAGAAAATACGATCTTTCTGAGGCAAAAGCTTCCTTAACGAAACAAGAAATTAAAAAAATTTTGATTCAATATTTGGTAGAGAAGAATGTTCTTGTTAATGTCAGACTCTGACATAAAAGTAATGAAATTCAAAATGAAATACAAGATGGAATTGGAGTTAAGGAAGCTCGAACTTCAGAAAGAAAAAAAACAAATGTTATTGGAAAAAGAGGAGAGAGAGAAGCAATTACAGTTGCAATTATAAAAGAAGTAATTGCAATTTGAGAAAGAGGAGAGAGACAGACAGGAAAGAGAGAAAGATAAACAAATGAAATTGCAATTTGAGAAAGAGTAAAGAGAGAGACAGGAGAGGGAGAAAGATAAACAGTTACAATTTGAAAAAGAGAAGGATGAAAGGGAATTTCAAATTAATATGAAATAATTTGAGCTGGCAAGTGAAAAGCACATTTCCACTTCACATACAAATTCAAGTTTTGACATTACAAGAAATGTCAGGTTAGTGCCCCTTTTTAAAGAAAAAGAAGTAGACAAATATTTTATTTATTTTGAAAAAGTTGCCGAAAATTTGAATTGGCCAAGGGAGCATTGGACTCAATTGTTGTAATGTGTAATTTTTGGCAAGGCCCGATATAACTATGCATCCCTGTCAGTACAACAAAGTTCTGACTATGATTTGGTTAAGGAGTGCATCTTAGGGTTATGCGTTAGTCCCTGAGGCTTATTAGCAAAAATTCAGAAACTATAAAAAGGAAGCTGGACAAACTTATGTTAAGTTTGCAAGAGAAAAAGAGCACTTATTTAAGAGATGGTGCTTAGCCAAGAAAGTTGAACATGATTATGAAAGTCTCGAACAAATTGTGTTACTTGAAGAGTTCAAAAACTGTGTTCCTAATGACATTAAGAATCATCTTGAAGAGCATAAGATTGAAACCTTAGAAAATGCTGCTCTTGCTGCTGATGAGTATTCCTTAACTCATAAATTTCCTGTTGTAGGCAAATCATTCACTCAGCAGTCTACTGGTAGAAAGGTATTTCAGCCTAATATGACTTCTCCTAAAACTCAATCTGGCACAACTTCTAAAAATCAAGCTTCTGATAAACTTGATTCAAAATCCTTGTCTATTCCTACGTGTACCTATTGCAAGAAAAAAGGACACGTCAATTCTGATTGCTTCAAACTGAAATATAGGCATCAGAATCAAGATAGACCTATCCCAAATGCTCTTATTTCTAAGAGGTCAAGGTCACGGTCATGTGTTGAAAGCAATACATTTGTTGGGTCTAATAAAAAAAAACCCAGTCTAATTTTATTCTGGAGAATTATGAACTATTCTTGTCGAAGGGTTCTATATCACTCTTGGGTGATCTGGCCAATCCTATCCCTATTAAAATTTTAATGGATACAGGAGTTTCTCAGAGTCTTTTATTATCAGGTACTTTGCTTTTTTCTGAGAAGTCCTGTTCTAATGACAGTATAATGTCTACTTTACCCGTTGAGGGCATTCATTTGTTGGTAGGCAACAACCTAGCTGGAGACAAGGTTGTGGTTAATCCACTTGTAACTGACAAGCCTTCTTTGGATCAGGAAGTTGATCCTATTGAAAAAGAATACCCTGATTTATATTCAGCTTGTGCAGTTACCAGAGCTATGGCAAAGAGAGCTCTTGACAATGATTTTGATAAGGAATGTATTCCTTTAGCTGACACATGTATTGGTCAGGCTTTTGATGAGGTCACTTTAACTCCTAATTTGGATCAATCAAAAGGTATTGATCACAGTGATCCTCTTTAACTACTCATTCTCTTTTATCTAATCAGGGAGACAAACGACAATCACTTGTCGTCGAACAGGAACAAGATCCTGAGATCTCCTGTTTGTTTCAGAGGGCCATTAGTGAAACTGAAGCCACTGAAGTACCTGTCTGTTATTCCATTAAAAATGGAATTCTTATGAGAAAGTGGAGACCTCCCGAGGTACCTGCTAATGACGAATGGTCAGTGCACTATCAGATTGTAGTTTCAAAATCTTACAGACAGGAAATACTTTGTTTGGCCCATAAAATTCCTTTGGCTGGTCATTTAGGGATAAATAAAACTTATCACAAGATCTTGACTCAATTTTATTGGCCAAAAATCAAAAGTGATGTTTGTAAATTTTGTAGATCTTGTCATACTTGTCAGATGGTAGGAAAACCCACTCAGAAAATACCTAAGGCTGATTTGCAACCTATTCCTGCATTTGACGAACCATTTAGCAGAATTATGGTAGATTGTGTTGGTCCCTTACCTAAGACAAGTCAGGCAACCAATATTTGTTGACGATTATGTGTGCGTCAACAAGATTCCCAGAGGCAATTCCTTTGAGGAATATAATAGTAAAAGCTTTGATAAAGTTTTTTTTACTCAATTTGGCCTTCCTAAATCTGTCCAATCGAATCAAGGGTCAAATTTCATGTCTGGAATTTTCCAGCTAGTTATGCTTGAATTTGGCACTCAGTAATTCAAGTCAAAAGTGAAACTATGGTTTCACAGAACTTTACTTGAGAGAAGTTTTGAGTTTTGTAATTGAGTTCATTCTCTCTTGCTCATTCTTCAAAATTTTCTTCAAATAAGGTTTTACGGCCCTTACAAAGTTAATAAGAAAATGAATGAGTTAAATTATATTAGTACTCTGATCTAAATAAATTAATGGAGTACTAGTATATTGAAAGAGATAGGCAGGTAAATTATGCAATTAATTTAGTTGTACCTGTCCCACAAACTGAGGATTTAAGTGAAGAAATTCAATCGGACACTGTTGATCTTGGAGCAACAAA